>PVIH01004714.1:0-84758 GCA_004025045.1 Sigmodon hispidus | reverse complement strand
GTAGGAAAGACCAAAAATGCCAGCCCAGTCAAATATATCTAGAAACATAATCAGTCATAATCAAAGGAGATAGGAATTTTTTATGATAAAAACAGATTTATGAAATTTGTGACATTAAAGCCAGTTCTAGAGACAATACAGGAAGGAATACATAGGTCTGAAAAGAAAGTTAAGCACACTCAGACACAAGAAACAAATAATAATTTCCAGAACACTAAACCAAGAGGCCTAGTAGACACCAAAAAGCAACAAAATGATAGAAATTAATGAACGCTTTTAATATTGACATTTAATATTGGTGGTATCAACTTCTCAATAAAAAGACACAAACTAGTGGATTGGATCAGAATACAAAATACATCTTATTGATGCCCACCTCAAAAAAAATCACACTTTATTTCTTGTAGTGGAATTATGTTGTTACATTGTAAATAATTGTCCTACCTACTGATTTAATAAAAATGCTGATTGGCCTAAGGCAGACAGGAAATGTGGACAGGGCTACCAACTAAGAATATCTGGTAACAGGAAGAACAGAGCAGAGATGCCACAGAGACATATAGAGAAGCCAGAAAGCCACCACAGAGACTACTGTGTGAGATACTAGCAGATGCAGAGGAAAAAACTGCTGCTCTGAGAAAGGGTACTGAGCCACATGCCTGAACAAGATAAGAATCATGGGTTAGTTTAAGAGTAAAGAAGTAGCAACTTATATGCCTGGGATCTAGGTCAATCAGTGTAGAGTTAATATAATCCTTTGTGTGATTATCTGGTGCTAAGGAGCAGTGGGGCTGTGAGTGGGTCCAAATCTCAGGGATATGCCTGAAGATACAGGCCAGAAACTTAATACTACAGTTTCTTAGGGTGAATATTGTCATCATGAAACAACATGACCAAAAGAAACTTGAGAAACAATTTCTTTTGCTTATACTTTCATACAGTCCACCATTGAAGAAAATTGGGGCAGGAATGCGCTAGCAGTAGCTGATGGAGAGGCCACAGAGGGGTGCTGCTCACTGGCTTGCTCTCATGGCTTGCTCAGCCTGCTTTCTGAGCCACTATCCCAGTGTTATTCCTATCCACAATGGTCTAGGAACTTCCACATCAATCACTAATTTAAAAATTGCCCAACAAACTTGTCTACACCCAGATTTTATAGAGGAATTTTCTCAATTGAAGTTCCCTTTTCTCAAATGACTCCAATTTATGTTGGGTTGACATAAACCTAACTGGTTTAGGGAGGTCAAGGTCATGACTAGGAACCTACAGAGACAACAAACCAGAGACCCACAATAGTTAGGGAGCCTGCATGGGACAGCCTAAGCCCTCTATGTAAGTGTGATAGTTTTATGCTTGGTCTGTTGGTGGGGCTCCTAGCAGTGGGGTCAGGACCTGTCCCTGGCACTTGAGTTGGCTTTTGAGAACTTATTCCCCAGCTGGGTTGTCTTGCCTAGCCATGATACAAGAGGAAGAGCTTGGTCCTGCCTCAATTTGCTATATCATGCTTTGCTGACATCCATAAGTGGCCTGTCCCTTTCTGAATGGAGATGGAGGAGGCATGATGGATAGGGAGGTAAGAGGGAGGCAGGGGGAGGGAGCAGGAAGAGAAGGGGAAAGGAAAACCATGGTCCATATGTTAAAAAAAATTATAAATAAATAACTAGCTGTCTCTCCTCACAACAAAAGATAGATTGTGTTACCATATGGTAAAAATAATGGAAAAAGATACTCCAAGCAAATGGAACAAAGAAACAAGCAGGTGTAGCTATTCTAATAATTATATTGTCTAATAATATATTGGACAAAATATATTTTAAACCAAAACTAATGAAGAGTTAAGAAATCAAGTGTCATACACGTTAAAGGAAAAAATCAACAATAGAATATTGCAATCATAAAAATTCTGTGCACCAAATATCTTGTCTTATAAAATAAACAATATTATGTCCAAAATCGCAAATTGACTCCCATACAGTGACAGTGACTTCAATACCCCACTCTCACCAATAGTGGAAAAAATAAACTGAGTATAGAAACTCTGGAGTTAAATAAAATTGCAAATCTAGTATACCAAATCAATATCTACCAGAACATTTTATCCAAACATTAAAAAAAACACAATATCTTCTGCATCAGTCTTTTTCTTTTGGGCTACCAACAAGCTCCGAAATCATGTCATGGAGACTAATTATTAGTTTTTTTCTTTATTTTTTTAAAAAGGCCTTTTTTCTCATATATTCCTGTGCTCACCCATCCTTCCCTCCTCCCAATCCCTCCCAGTCTACCTTCAGCTTCTACCCTGCACCCCCGAACCCCTCCCCAAAAAGGGCAAGAAGTCACAAGGCGGGAAGGTCCGATTTCCTCATCCCAATATCAACACTGGGTTAGGCCTGGGTGCCAGCTCATTTTTCAGGAACACAGTCTGATCCCACCCCTTGAGGTTCCACATATTGCCCATGCCAATGAACGGTCACCTGCCCTTGGAAAGACTAGCTCCTTTTTCCGTGGTTCCCCAGTGGCTGTTCTTCATTCAGTGTGCTCTCCAGAGCTCCATCCAGCCATCTCTGTGGGACTCCTCTTCATAATCCCTATCCCCTTGCTCATACAGACTCTCCTCCCAATCTCTCCAGCAGGGGCAGGAGCTTGGCCCAGTGCTCAGCCATGGATTTCTGCCTCCACCTCCATTCATTGTTGGGTGTAGGTTCTGTGATGACACTTAGGGAGGTTATTAATTTGATTATAGGGGAAGTCCTGTTTAGGCATCCCCTCCACTATTGGGTGTAGACCTAGCCAGGAACATCCTGTGGGTTCTTGGAGGTTTCCCTAGCACCTGGTGTCTTTCCAACCCTGTATTGCCTTCCTCTATTAAGATCTCCATCTCTTTTCTCTCCCTTTTCGTTGCTTCTCTCACTCAACTATTATCTCCTTCTCTCATGATTTGTTTCTATTTCTTCTTGGTTGCTAACCATTATGATCCCAATTTGCTAAGGAGATCTTCATTATTTTCTCTTCTTAAAGGAATCCCTGGATGTCTCTTTTAAGTTCCTTCTGATCCCAAGCTGTTCAGGAGTTTTGGTTTGGAGCTTGGGTATTCTTTGCTTTTTGTCTAAAGTTCACTTATGAGTGAGTACATCCCATGCCTATCTTTCTGGACTTGTGATACCTCGCTCAAGAGGATATTCTCCAAATCCATCCATTTGCTTCCAAATTTTAGGATATCATTTTTTTAACTGCTGAGTAGTACTCCATTATTTAGACATACCACAGTTTGTTAATCCATTCTTCAGTTGAGGGGCATCTAGGTTGTTCCCAGATTTTTGCTATTACAAATAATGCTGCTATGCTCAGTCTTAGCTTAACTCTTATTTAAATGTTTGTCTTTTCTACCTTTTGCCTCAGAGCTTTTTACCTTTCTTTCTTTCATTCATTCATTATTTATTTCTGTATACCCTATTTTCCTGATGTCTCTATGTCTGGCTGGCTGCTGCCTGGTTTCTGGCCTTGGTCGTGTCTCTCTCTTTCTGCCTGGTTGTCATCTTCTCTCTTCAGTTCGGATTTCTCCTCCTACTTATTCTCTCTGTCTACCCATCTCATCTATCCCTCTCCTACCTAGTGATTGGCCTTTCAGCTTCTTATTAGACCAATCAGGTGACTTAGGCAGGCAATGTGAAACAAATTTAACATATCTTTGCATCATTAACAAAGACAGCAGAAACAAATGTAACACAGCTTTATACAGTTAAAGAGATATTTCACAGAATAAACAAATGTAACACAACTTTACATAGAGAGATATTCCACAACACTGCTCTACAGCCTCACAAAGCAAGTCTCAACCAATAGAAATTGAGGTCATGTATTGTATCTGACCACCATGGATTTAAGCTGAATTAGCAACAACTAAAAAAAGTCAGAGAGTACACACACTCACTATACAACACCCTACAAAACCAAAATTGGGTCAAAAAGGAAGTCAAAGAAAAAATTTTTTTTTAATTCCTAGACTTGAATGAAACACAACATACCAAAATATATTAGACACAAGGAGAGCAATCACAGAAAATTTAGAGGTAAGTTTACACTAGTATATGTCTGCATGAAAATGTTGATAGATCTCAAATTAATGATTTAATGATTCAACAGGAGAACTTAGAACAAGAAGAACAATCAGAACCCAAAATAAGTAGGTGGGAAGAGACAATCAAAATCAGGGCTGAAATTAATGAAATGGAGATGGAAAAAAATGATACCAAACAAATTAGGGAAGGAAAAAGTTGATACTTTGAAGATGTTAAATGAATGACAAACTTTTAACTAAACTAATCTAAAGAAAGAGAAAATCCAAATTTATAAAACTAGAGATGAAAAGGGAAAGCATCACAACAGACATGGAGGAAATTCAGAGGACCATAAGAACTTTAAAAATCTATACCTCACTGAACCAGGAATATCCAAAAGAAACAGATGAATTTCTAGATAAATTCATCCTACCAAATTCGAATCATAATGAAGTAAATAATTTAAGTAGACCTATATGACACCCAGTGAAACAGAAGCAGTTATTAAGCATCTTCCAACTAAAAACAAAACAAATCAAAAACCAAAAACCCAGGCCCAGATGGATTCAGTATAGAATTCTACTAGACTTCCAAAAAATAAAAATAAAAAATAAAAAAGTTAACACTCCTCAAACTATTTTGCAAAATCAAAAAAGAAGGATTATTGAAATATTTCCAAATACTATTCATGAAGTAAGTGTTAGTTTTTTGTATATGGGAGAGACACACACATTCACTGCCAGGTGCCACATGAGAGTTTATTTCAGAGTTAAGATACCCAGAGAAGGTGGGGGGGGACGGGGGGGGGGAAGAGAGGAGATGAGAGAAGAAAGGAAAGAAGGAAGAGAGAGTAAGAAGGAAGAAAGGAAAGAAAGAAGGGGGAAGAAGAGAAGGGATCTGCTGCCACGTGTTGTTTCTTCTTAAGAGAGCGGGTGGGCACAGATCCACACAGACACGCCTGGGGATGTGCTCTGCAGGCGCCATGTTGCGTCCACCACACAGTGTGCACTATGCTGCATGTCTGGAACACACTAACAGTAAGTACTACCCAGATGCCAAAACTAGACAAAGAACCAATAATTTAAAAAAAACTATAGACTAACATTTCATATATATATATATATATATATAATGTAAAAGATGCTCAATTAAATATGTGCAAATTGAATTCAAGAACAAATCAAAATGATTATTTAAGTTGGTTAACAGGGATAGCACAACTTGTGTAAATTAGTAAATGTAACCCACCACATAAATACTAAAGAATAAAAAACAGAATTGTCTCTTTAGATGCAAAAATGTCCTTTAATAAAATCTAATATTCAATTTATTATAGAAGTCCTGGAAAGAATAGAAATACTAGGGAAACATCTCAATATAAATAGAGGTCATATACTGGTAACCCCTAGCCAGTATCATTGTAAATGGATCACTAAAGTAATTTTGATATATCATAGAATAAATAGTAATGCTCAATAAATGTGCAGCATAAAAACAGACAAAGATACATAGAAAACAAGTTGTTATCTGACTCAGCTGCAATTTAGTCCTGGAACTAGAAAGATACAGCATGTGTTCTTCAGTCCTCTTCTTACTCTGTATGTTACTGCAAAAAGAAAAAAGAAAGAAAGAAAGAAAGAAAAGAAAAGAAACCAGTACAGATAATCAAGCACAGACCTCCAAGTTCTCAACACTGCCACTCTGTGAATGGTCAGCTCATTAAACAGTTCTGTATTTAGGAAGTGCTGGTAGCAATTGTGAAATCCAAGTTTTTTCCATTTCCTCACTCACTCATTCTCCATAGCTAATTTCCAAGCACTTTCTTCACTATTGCTTATTTATGCAAACCGAATGCTGTCAATTCAGGGAGAGCACAGACAGTAATGTCAAACACAATCTTTGAATACTTAAAATATTCAGAATTAGCTTATACAGATTCTTTCAAAAATTCTTGAAATCGTATTCACTGAAACTCTCCTGTTTTCTAGATGGTAAGATTCATTCAGTTTCCACAGAAGAACCAAAAGCAAGAGGTTGGTTTTAGAATAAGAATTTACTTTCTTAACACAGGCAATCTAGAAACAATTCAAACTGCCTACATTTAAAGAATTTAAATATAAGGAGATGGTTACCATATGTGGGGAAATACTCCTGCTTTTGGATTTGCTGGGCATGTAGCTCTGTTTATTTCATAAACGTGGACATAAGGGCAGTTAGCTCATGATAATACTGGCAAAGGGAGATGACATCATAGCTGGTGTCTGAATGAAGCAAATGTCACATAATTTCTGTTTCAAGGTTTTCTCAGCTCAGTGATAGAAAAGTTAAAGAATATAAATTTATGTATATTTGCTATTTGATAATCTGTATATTGTGAGGGCAATTAAAGAGAGAAATTTACTCTCTTTGCATACCTAATGAACTCTAATAAAATGAGACTAAAAATACATTTTAACTTTTTATATTTTTTTACTATTATGAATAAAGAAGTCACATTTTCTATCCTTGTATATCCTTATTGAAGGTCCCTTCCCCCTCTCACTACATCAGGTCATTCTCTCTTCTCCACATCTCCCCATCCCCACCAAGGGCAGGCAGTCCCATGGCCCCACTGCCCCAATATTGCTTAGTTCAGCCTCCACTCCTGGCAGATCCAGTTTTCTCCCCTCTCCCTCAAGAGTGAGTCAGGTATTCCTCTAGGGGGAGTGGGATCCAAGGAGTCAATCCAAGGTGTTTCTGATCCCAAGCTGTCACAGGCAAATGGATGGATCTGGAGAATATCCTCCTGAGCGAAGTCTCACAAACTCAGAGAGATAAGCAGGGGATGTACTCACTCACTAGTGGTCTCTAAACAAACAAACAAGAAAAAAAGCCAAGCATGCCCAAGCGGCAAACCACAACCACGGAACAGCTTGGGAACAGAAACACCCTGGACTGACCCTTCAAACCCCAGTCCAACTATAGGAACACCTGACTCACTCTTGGGGGGGGGGAAGAACTGGATTTGGCCAGAAGTGGAGACTGATCTAAGCATTACTGGGTCAGTGGGACCATAGGACTGATCCCAAGCTGTTCAGTGGCTGTGGTTTGCAGCTTGGGCATGCTTTGCTTCCCCCCTCCCGCCCCTTTTTTGTTGTTGTTGTTTAGAGTCCACTAATGAGTCTGAAAGGTGTAGCAAGAATTTACAAATTGAAAAAAAAAGACATAGACTATCATTTCTCCCATTTTATCACATCTGAATTCTTTTTTTTATACAATATAATCTAAACATAGTTTCTCCTCCAATTACTCCTCCCAAGCCTTTCCAATCAGATGAAACTGAGATGTCCTTTCAAGATCTATGAAGAATTATGTTGAAATTTTTGATGAGGGTTGCATTGAATCTGTAAATTGCTTTTGGTAAGGATGTCCATGTTGTCTTCCTTATGATAGTTAAAACATGTAGACTTCTGTTGCATAAGAGAAAAGAAACAAGAGGATACATTTAGATCAGTAAAGTTTTTATACCATGTGATCACGAGAACCTTAGTTCAATCTCCTTCAAGCCATGCTTTAAAAATATTGAAAGCAAACTAGGCATTCCACTCCATTCCTATAATCTCAGTACTGAAAAGGCAGAGGCACAAGGATGCCTGGTGCCTGCTGACCAGTCTAATGAATCTGTGACTTCTAGATTCAGTGAAAGAACTTGTCTAAAAAATAAGGTGAGGCGCAATTAAGGAATGAAACATGTATATATGTGCACACATGCATGCGTGCATTCACACACATGGGTGAGGGGATTCTTTATATTTGTCACTGGAGATTCCATTAAAGTAATTCTTCAATTAAAGTTGGCCTTAAATGTGTTACAAAATATTATAATTCCTGCTTTAAGCCTATGACACTCATGAATTGATCACAGAAAAAGGTATTTATCTTGACAAATAAATTTCCTATCTACTTGGAGTTCAACTTTATAATCCATTGAAAATAATGATTAATGATTCCACTAAAGTAATTCTACAGTTACAGTTGTCTTTAAGGGAATTACAGACTATTAATGCAATTGGATTAAAGCTATGTCTGTGATAAAATTATTACATAAAGAAATATTTATCTTGACAAATAACTTATTCCAATCTAGCTGAAGTTCAATTTTATAATCCACTGAGAATAATAGTAAAATAAAACACTACATATAAACAATAATATTGACATAGACACCTCTTTTCAAAGGCTATCACATCCATTTTACTAAATTTTCACATCATTTATCAAGTGAGGCAGTTGTAGATGCCCTGGTTTGTGCATCGTAGCTGCCTCACCTCTTGCATTTTTTACATGGAAAGATTTAACAGTAATCTCTACCTAGGGTGATGCTGTTAATGCTATATTATTATGCTGTTGGACATACTTGAAACTGGACTATTATCATAGCATGATGCTGAAACCAGGCATAATGATAGGTAGCTACCATATGTGAAAAAATTATCAAATTCTTCATGTTAGGGTATTAGGTTTTGGATTTCTAGTACTTTGAAAATGTAAAGTTAACAACTGAAGTAGCATGTGCTAGAAATATAAATATTTACTACTACTCTATATATTTACTCTGAACCACATTTTAATTTGATTGTTTTATTGACCTCTAGTTTCTTGAGTTCTCTGTTTATTTTAGAGATCAGTCCTCTCTCAGATATAGGGTTGGAGAAGATATTTTCCCATTCTTTATGCTCTCTTTCTGTCTTATTTACCACTTCCTCTGCCTTACAGAAGCTTCTCAGTTTAAGGAGGTCCCATTTATTAATTGTTGTTCTTGTCTGTGCTAATGGCATTATATTTAGGAAGTGGTCATCTGTGGCAATGTGTTCAAGGGTATTTTCTACTTTCTTTTCTATCAAGTTCAGTATAATTGGGTTTATATTGATGTCTTTGATCTACTTGTATTTGAGTTTTGTACAGGATCATAGATATGGATCTATTTGCATTTTTTATATACTACTATCCAGTTATTCCAGCACCATTTGTTGAAAATTCTATCTTTTTTTCCATTGTATATTTTTGGCCTCTTTGTCAAAAATCAGGTGATATTAGGTGTATGAATTAATGTTGGAGTCTTCAATTTGATTCCATTGATCCACAAGTCTATTTTTATGCCAATATCAGGCTGTTTTTACTGTAGCTTTATAATATGGCTTGAAGTCAGGAATGATATTGCTTCCTGAAGTTCTATTATTTAACAGAATTTTTTGGCAAACTTGGATATTTTGTTTTTCCATATAAAGTTAAGTATTGTTCTTTGCAGTTCTGTGAAGAATTGTGTTGGGATTTCGATGAGGTTTGCATTGAATATATAGATTGTTTTTGGTAAAATTGCCATTTTTGCTATGTTTATCCTATCTATCCAGGAGCATGGGAAATTTTTCTATTTTCTGATAACTGCTTCAATTTCTTTTTTCAGTGAGTTAAAGTTATTGTCATCCTGGTCTGTCACTTCTTTGGTTAGAGTACCCCAAGATATTTAATGCTATTTGAAGCTATTATAAAGGTTAATATTTTCCTGATTTTTTTCAGCCATTTTATCATTTGTGTGTACAAAGGTTATTGATTTTTTTGAGTTAATCTTGTACCCTACTAGATTGCTGAAGGTGTTTATCAATTGTAGTAGTTCCCTGGTAGAATTGTGGGGGTCACTTATGTATACTATTGTATTTTCTATAAATAATGGTACTTTGACTTCTTCGTTTCCAATTTGTATTTATCTCCTTTTGTTGTCTTATTTCTCTAGCTGAAATTTCAAGAATTACATTGAATAAATATAAAGATAGTAGACAGCCTTGTCTTGTTCCTGATTTTAGTGAAATTGCTTTGAGTTTTTCTTCATTTAGTTTTTCTTCATTGAGTTTGATGTTGGCTGTTGGCTTTCTGTAAATTGCCTTTATTATATTTAGGTATTTTTCCCTGTAATCCTTATCTTTCCAGGACTTTTATCATGAAGGGGTTTTGGAATTGTCAAAGGCTTTTTCAGCATCTAGGGAGATGATCATGTGTTTTTTTTCTTTCAGGTTGTTTATATGATGGATGACATTGACAGTTTTTTTATATGCTGAACTATCCCTGCATCTCTGGGATAAAGCCTACTTGATCATGGTGGATAATTTTTTTGATATGTAGTTTAATTCAGTTTGCCAGTATTTTATTGATTATTTGCATCACTTATGAGGAAGATTGGTCTGTAATTCTCTTTTGTTGTCTCATCTTTGAGTGGTTTGGCGATCAAGGTGACTGTAGCCTCATGAAAAGAGTTTGGCAGTGTTCCTTTGGTTTCTATTGTGTGGAAATATTTGAGCAGTGTTGGTATTAGCTCTTCTTTGAAATTCTGGTAGAATTCTGTACTGAATCTATCTATCCCTGGGAGTTTTTTTGTTTGGGAGACTTTAATAACTTTTTTATTTCCTTAGAGGTTATAAGTCTACTTAGGTCATTTATCTGATCTTGATTTAATTTTGGTAAGTAGTACATGTACAGGAAGCTGTCTATTTCATTAAGATTTTTCAATTTTGTGGAGTACAGGCTTTTGAAGTATGACCGAATGATTCTCTGGATTTCTTTGGTGTCTGTTATATTCTCCTTTTTATCTCTAATTTTGTTAATTTGGATATTCTCTATCTGCCTTTTAGTTAGTTTGGATAAGTGTCTGCATCTTGTTGACTTTCTCAAAGAACCAACTCCTTGATTCATTGATTATTTGTATTGTTCTCTTTGTTTCAATTGCATTGACTTCAGCTCTATGCTTGATTATTTCTTGTCATTTATTTCCTCTAGGTGGCTTTACTTCTATTTGTTCTAGAGCTTTTGACTATGTGTTTAAATTTCTTATGTGGGAATCCTTCTTCTTTTTTTTTTTAATCTAACACCTACTGCTTTAAACTTTTCTCTTAGCAGTGCTTTCCTTGTGTCTCATAAGTTTGGATATGTTGTGAATTCACTTTCATTTAATTCTAGGAAATCTTTAATTTTTTTCTTTGCTTGTTCCTTGACCCAGAGTTCAGTCAGTTGAGAGTTGTTCAGTTTCTATGAGTTTCTGAGATTTGTGCTGTTGTTAAACTCTAACTTTAGTTCATGGTAATATGATTGGATACAAGGGGTTATTCCTATTTTTTGCATTTATTCATATTTGTTTTATGACCGAGTATGTAGTCAGATTTAGAGAAAGTTCAATGGAGTGTTGAGAAGAAGATATTTTATGGTATTTGGGTGGAATATTCTGTATATACCTATTAAGTCCATTTGAGTCATAATTTCTGCTACTTCCCTTATTTCTCTTTGTAGAGAGTTAGCCTTGTAGGCAGGGGTCCTGCTTGCTTGGCTGGAGCTGGAACTGAGATGAGTTAGAGGGGCATGTTTTGTGCCCTGTTGTCCAAACCTGGGTTCTATTCTAGCTGGGCCTGGTAGGCTGGCTGGGAGGAGGAAAACTCACCTATTTCCCTAAACTACTAACATTTTTTCACAGAGATAATATTTTCAATTTTAAATGAAAAATAGTATATTGGACCAAAACTAAGTATATTGACATTATGTCTATGCACAGAATGGTTCTTTATTTGTTGACTTAGATTATATTGTTCACATGTGTTAAAATTAAACTTTGTGGACTATGACCAAGTTAGTATATAAAATTAGACATTTCAACAGATGCCATAGAGTTGCCAGAGGTGCCAGGAGATGCAAAGGAAATGTGCTGATAAAAGGTAAGAAGTGAGTATCATCACTACCTCAGGTCAAGTACAAACATCCACTCCCTGAACCCAGGCCCGAAGATGGGGCACGGCTTCAGTGGAACACAGCCTGCTCAGACCACAGTTGGCATCATAGCACCACAACACCATGGGAGCAGCCAACCCTCTGAATACAAGTGATTAGGAACCACCAGACCAACAAGCAACTAAGAGCTGACCAAGAAATAACCAAGAGTGAATTGAAGAAACAATAGACAGATGCCAGTGCAAGAATACATCCAACAATACAAAGATCAGCAAAACATCTCCAGAAGCAAGTGTTTCTGTAGCTTCAAGATCTGAACATAACAATGAAGAGGAACCAGAAGGAAAAGACCTTAAAAACAGCTTTATGAAACTAATAGAAGCCTTAAAAGAAGATATAAAACATTCCCTTAAAGAAATAGAAAAAAATACAAACAGAAAATTGGAAGAGATGAACAAATCTCTGAAAGAAAATAAAGAAAACAAAGAAAAAGAAAAGAAACAGGTGAAAGAAACATCCCAGAAACTAAAAATTAAAATAGGAGCAATAAAAAAGTCACAAAGTGAGACAAAGGTGGAAATAGAAAAATCAGAAAAAAGACCTGAAACCACTGATTCAATCATAATCAACAGAATCCAAAAGACAGGAAGAAGAATCGCTGGAATAAAGACTCAATTGTGGTAATAGATATATCAGGTAAAGAAAACACTAAAACCAAAAAAATCGTAACACAAAATGTCCAAGAAATTTGGGACACCAATGAAAAGGCCAAAACTAAGAATAACTGGAATCGAAGAAGAAGACCACCAACTAAAAGGCACAGAAAATATATTCAACAAAATCACAGAAGAAAACTTTCTCAACCTAAAGAAGGAAATGCCTATAAAGATACAGGAAGTCTACAGAACAACAAATAGACAAGACCCAAAAGAACTCTGTTCACTATATAATAATCAAGCCACTAAACCTACAGAACAAAGAAAAAATACTAAGAGCTGCAAAGAAAAAAAGAAATGGCTTCTTGGAGAGCATTGCCCACGGAGAAACACCTCATTCAGCCTTGATACTGGGGAGAGGGGCTAGGTCCTATTTCAACTGGGTATGCCAGACTGAACTGACTCACCTTGGAATTCCTTGTCCTCCCTAGGTAACAGGTGGGGGGATGGAGGGCTGAAGCAGGACAGGGATGAGGGCAGGGAGGGGGAGCAGTGGAAAGTATGGAGGAAAAAAAAACTTCAAATAAAAACATTTACTTATAAAAATATTTATTTTCTCTCAGGTGTAACAAGAAGTAAATCAGATGTCAAGGCTTCAATAAATCATGTAGTAAGTGATTCTTTGCTGGTCCTCAGAATAAAATAAAGTAAAGCCTAGTTGAGTGTCAGGATTACGTCAGTGTAGTGACAATGACCTTGTTAACTGCAGAGGTCAGCACTGGAAGTTTCTGAGATAGGATAGGTTACATGGACCCATCTGTATGGACAGTTATTTTTACTCTGAACCCATACATTCAACAAACTACTTAACACATTGCAGTCATGTTCTTTCCTTTTATTAAGGAATGGTTGCCATGGCAGTTGTTTGGTACTTTCTCTCCTCCAGTCATACCATAATGTCATTTTAAAGTACATGTTAATTTCACCCAGAAGCCATAGCATTCAGAACAGAAAATACAGTGATAGCCAGGTATATGTTAATGGTAATGAAGCTATCAACATTCTCTAGTAGGTGGAATAAGAATGGGAAGAAGGCCTCATCTCTAATTTTAGGATATCTTACTTAAGGTTTCAATTGCTATAAAGAAACACCATGACCATGGCAACTCTTATAAAGAAAAGCATTTAAAGGAGGCATACAATTTAGAGGTTTGGTTAGTTATCATAATAATGAGACAGGCATGCAGGCAGACATGGTGCTGGAGAAGGAGCTAAGAGTGCTACATCTTGATCCATAGGTAACAGGAACTGAACTGTGTCAGTGAACCTGGTTTGAGCATATATGAGACATCTACCATGACAACTTCCTCCAACAAGGACACACCTACTCCAACAAAGCTACACTGCCCAATAATGCCCCTCCCATTGGGAACCATGTTTTTCAAACCACTGCATAGGGTCATACCTTCAAGTTCTAGTATACATTTCTTTGTGAATCTGTTAGACGTCCCTGACTAATATTCAAAGATTCATTGCTTGATACTAGAGTTTTGTTAGAAAGTCTCTGGCTTATGTGAGAAACATTGTTACACCAACTACTGCATATTTGTTCAAATCATATGTATATGTGCACAAACACATCATTTACGTATTTTAAGTAAACATAAAGTAACATGTTTCCTTGTGGTTTTTTCAAAATAATAATATTCAGGGTGTTTAAAATAAAATTCTTATTGAAAATAGATTTTTAATATATATTTTTATTTACTATTTGCTGATTTTACATCATGCACCCCATTAAACTCAGTTATCAGTCCTCTCAGGTTCATACCCACTCTTATGATCTCTCCATTTACAAAGAAGCCCATTCATGCTGTTCATACACTTACTGGAACATGATTAAACTCCTTGTGGCCAGACCCTTAAAGAAGACAAGTCTTTCCTCACTCACAAACCTGACAGAGGTCATCAATGCAGAAGTGAAGCACTGTGTCATTTAGCTATGTTCTAGCCTTGAGCTCTTGTGTACAATAACATCTTTTTTTAATGTCCACTAATGAGTGAGTAAATTCCCTGCTGATCTTTCTGTGTTTGTGATACCACACTCAGGAGGATATTCTCCAATTCCATCCATTTGCCTGAAAATTTTAGGATATCATTTTTCTTATTGCTGTTAGTACTCCATTGTGTAGATGAATCACAGTTTTTTAATCCATTCTTCAGTTAAGTGGCATCTAAGTTGTTTCCAGTTTCTTGATATTACAAATAACACTACTATGAACATAGTTGAGCTAATGCCTTTGGAGTGTGACTGTGCATCTTTAGGGTATATGCCTAAAATTAGTATTGCTAGATCCTCAGGGAGACTGATTCTCAGTTTTCTGAAATACTGCCATGCTACATTTCTGAGTGGCTGAACAAGTTTACACTCGCACCAACAATGGAGGAGTGTTCCCCTCACTTAGTATCTTCTCCAACATAGGCTGTCATCTGTGTTTTTGATCTTAGTTATTCTGACATGTGTAAGGTGGTACCTCAAAGATCTTTTGATTTGCATTTCTTTCTCTGATGGCTAAAAATGTTAAGAACTTTTTCAAGTGCCTTTCAGCTATTTGTAATTCTTCTGCTGAGAATAAGCTTTTTAGTTCTGAACCCCATTTTTTAATTGAGTTATTTAGGGTTTGCGGCTCTAGTTTCTTGAGTTCTCTATATATTTTAGAGATGAATCCTTTGTCACTTGTAGGGTTGTTAAAAATGTTTTCCCATTCTATAGGTTGTCATTTTGTCTTATTGACTGTGTCCTTGGCTTTACAGAAGCTTCTTAGGTTCTGGAGGTCTCACTTACTGATTGTTGTTCTTAGCGTCTGTGCTGTTGGTGTTCTATTTTGGAAGTAGTCACCTATGCCAATGTTTTGGAGGGTATTTCACACTTTCTTTTCTATCAAGTTCAGTGTAGCTGGGTTTATGTTGAGGTCTTTGATCCACTTGGGATTTTAGTTTTGTGCAAGGTGATAGGTTTGAATCTATTTGCATTTTTCTACACACTACCATTTGTTGAAGATATTGTCTTTTTGCCATTGAATATTTTGGGTCTCTTTGTCAAAGATCAGGTGTCCATAGGTGTGTGTGTGTTATTGTTGGGATCTTCAGTTCAATTCCATTGATGCACAAATCTGTTTATATGTCATTACCAATCTGTTTTTATTACTGTATCTCTATAGTGTAACTTGAAGTCAGGAATGGTGATGCCTCCTGAGGTTCTTTTGTTGAACAAAATTGTTTTGGTGATCCTGGCTTTCCTGTTATTCCAAATGAAATTGAATATTGTTCTTTCAAGGTCTGTAAAATAATTGCGTTGGGAATTGCATTGAATCTGTAGATTGTTTTGGGTAAAATTGCCATTTCACTATGTTCATCCTACCTATCCAAGAATGTGGGAGAACTTTTTACTTTCTGACATCCATCCTCTTCAATTTCTTTCTTGAGTGAGTTAAAATTTTTGTCAAATAGACCTGTTACTTCTTTGGTTATAATTACACCAAGGTATTTAATGCTATTTGTAGCTATTATAAAAGGTGATGTTCCCCCTATTTCTTTTTCAGCCCTTTTATCTTTAGTGTATAGGAGGTCTACTGATTTGTTTGAGTTAATCTTGTATCCTGCTATATTGCTAAGGTGTTTATCAGCTGTAGAAGTTCCCTGGTAGAATTTTGTGGGTCACTTATATATACAATCATATCACCAGCAAACAGAGATAGTTTGACTTCTTCTTTTCCAATTTGTATCCCCTTAATCTCCTTTCATTCTCTTATAGCTTTAGCTAAAACTTTGAGAACTATATTGAATAGATAAGGGGAGAGGTACAGCCTTGTTTAGTTCCTAATTTTAGTGGGATTGCTTTGAATTTTTCTCTATTTAGTTTGATGTTGGTCGTCAGCTTTTTGTAAATTATCTTCATTATATTTAGGTATTTTCCCTGTATTCCTGATCTCTCCAGGACTTTTATCACACAAATGTGTTGGATTTTGTCAAAGCTTTTTCATCATCTAAGGAGATGACCATGTGTCTTTTTTCCTTCAATTTGTTTATATGATGGATGACATTTAACCATCCTTGCATTTCTAGGATGAAGCCTACCTGATCATGGTGAATGACTTTTTTTATATGTTGTTAGATTCAATTTGCCAGAATTTTGTTGAGAATTTTTGCATCAACATTCATGAGGGAAATTGATCTATAATTCTCTCTTTGTTGCATCTTTGAGTGGCTTGGGTGTCAGAGTGATTGTGGCCTCATAAAAAGAGTTTAGCAGTATTACTTCAGTTTCCATTATATGGAACATTTTGAGAAGTTGGTGTTAGCTCTTCTTTGAATGTCTGTTAGAATTCTGCATTGAAATAGTCTGGACCTGTGCTTTTCTTTATTTGGGAGACTTTTAATAACAGCTCCTATTTCCTTTGGTGTTATAGGTCTGTTTAGGCCTTTAATCTGATCTTGATTTAATTTTGGTAAATGGTACCTGTCCAGAAAGCTGTCCATTTCTTCTAGGTTTTCAATTTTTCTGGAGTATAGATTTTCAAAGAATGACCTGATAATTCTCTGGATTTCCTGGAGGTCTGTTGTTATATCCCCCTTTTCATTTCTGATTTTGTTAATTAGGATACTGTCTCTCTCTGATTTTGGTTAGTTTGGATAAGGGTTTATCTATCTTGATTTTTTATATGGTGAGCAGACATTTTGGGGGTTATAGTCTATTTGGTGTTCTGTAGACTTCCTGTATCTTTATAGGCATTTCCTTCTTTAGGTTGGGGAAATTTTCTTCTATGGTTTTGTTGAATATATTTTCTGTGCCTTTGAGTTGGTGTTCTTCTCCTTCTTTGAATCCAATTATTTTCAGGTTTGGCCTTTTCATTGTGTCCCAAATTTTCTGAACATTTTGTGTTATGACTTTTTTGATTTTAGTGTTTTCTTTAACTGATGTATCTATTTCCACTATTGAGTCTTCTACATCAGAGATTCTCTCTTCCATCTCTTAGATTCTGCTGGTTATGCTTGACTCTGTGGTTCCAGGTCTTTTATTCAGATTTTTCTATTTCCAGCTTTGTCTCAGTTTGTGCCTTCTTTATTGCTTCTATTTCAATTTTTAATTCCTGTAAATTTTCTTTTACCTGTTTGTTTTCTCTTTTTTTGGTTTTCTTTATTTTCTTTGAGGTATTTGTTCATCTCTTTTAATTTTCTGTTTGTATTTTTTTCTATTTCTTTAAAGGAGTTTTTTATATCCTCTTTTAAGGCTTTAATTAGTTTCATAAAGCTGTTTTTAAAGCCGTTTCCTTCTGTTTTCTCTTCATTGTTATGTTTAGGTCTTGAAGCTATAGAACCACTTGCTTCTTCTGGTGATGTCTTGTTGTTCTTTGTATTGTTGTATGTATTCTTGTACTGGTATCTGCTCATTGTTTCCTCAATTTATTCTTGGTTAGTTCTTGGTCAGCTCTTAGTGGGTTGTTGCTCTGAGTGCTTTAATTCACTGTGTCTTTAGAGGAATTGGCTGCTCCAGTAAGGTCACAGTGCTATCATGCCAGCCATGATCTGAACAGATTGTGTTCCGCCAAAGCTTCACACAGTCTCAGGGTCTGTACTCTGGGAGTAGAAGTCACCTCTTGGCCTGAAGGGGGTATGACCCTCACCTCTGACCTCTCAGCTGTGCGTCTAGGGACTCTGCTGCTCCCAGTGCTGTCATGCTGCTATTATACCAGCCAGCTGTGGTCTGAGCACATTGTGTTCCACCATAGCTAGGCACCATCTCAGAGTGAAAATAGGTTTTAATATGATATATTCTAATTATGTTTTCTACTTTCTCAACTCCTCCCAGATCCTCTCTACTTTCCCACCCACCAAAATCTACATTCTTTCTTTCTCTCTTTCATTAGGATATAGTCATATAAAATAATAATAAAATATAAATAAACAAACAAGAATATGACAAAACAAAGAAACAAACAAACAGAAGAAAAACATCAAGAGAAAAATCTCAAGAAACTGACAAGGACACAGGGACTAATATACTAATACACACACAAGCACACATACAAAATCCCTTAAAAACAGAAAGCCAGATCTGTAAGAGAGGAAGAAAGGGGGGCAGGTGGGACCTGACAAAACATTATGAAACAAAGAACCTTCAAAAAATGTAGTTGGGTTTGTTTTGTGTTAGCTATCTACTGCATGGATATCTACTGGGACCTGATCTTTGGTGTGGTTTGTATGTGTGGTAAAATTCCATTGAAGAAAATTAATTTTTCATGTGTGAGTGGCTATCAATTGGCTATAGATTGTAAGCTAGGAATGATGACTTTGTTTATTTCCCCTCACAGCGCTGGGACACCCATTAGGCCCAGATCTGTGCAGATCCTGTGCTTATGACCATAGTCTCTGAGCGCATACCAAGCAGTATTTTAAGGAGAAAAAAATATGAAGTATATTCTTACTGTTGCACACTCATATTAACAGAGAAGAGAGGTTTCATAACTGGAAAGTATCAGTGATATTACACAGACCTTAAGGCTGGAAAGTGTTGAGAGTGCTCATGTGGATCAACAGGCCACAGGAATGCAAACCATCCACAAAGCCAAGAGTAGTGTTAGCAGGTGGCTTCATCCATTAATCTGATGTCAACACGCTTACGCTAAGGCACTTAACATCTGGACAGACCCATTAATGCTTTTAATTAAGTAGGAGACAGATCATGCAGTATTCCTTCATATAAGAAAACCGCAGCAACAAAAGAAAATGTATTGCCTGTATCCTAAGAGTCATTCTCATTTTACATAAATAAATACAGTCATTTTAGTTATATTGTATAGAGGTTTTACTTTTACAATTTTTCCATATATCATTTCAGGATTTTATGGAAAATATTTCTTTGACATATTGATGATTGACCAAATTTCATAAAGAGAAAAATGTTTTTAAATCTCTTATGATTAACATTTTATACTTTAGAAATATTTCTACTATAAAGAGTTTATAAAAAAATCATTATATATCTCAAAATAACTTTTGGAAGATTAACCTATAACAGTCAAAAGTCTCAGTGTAGAAAGGCCCTTTTCTATTTCTAAATTTTAAAACCATTTATATGTGAAATTCTTCCTATAAGACAACACATATATATGTACATATACATCCACACAAGTATTAAAATTTTCAAGTTATATCAGACAAGTCACTACCAAAAACAACTTCAACTGAAACTCTTCTAAAACTTTTTAAATGTCTAAGACTCATAATGCACAGTAATTTTTTACATTACTAAGAACAGCTTAAGTGGGAAACACTTAGAAAATTAATTTAGAATTGTATTACACTGCAGTAGGTTTTCAGATCTCACCTCTAATGTCTGCCACTTCCAGGCATCTCTCCCCACACTCTCTCCTTCAACCCCATCTGCTCCATACCTGATCCTCCAACTCTAACCCCAACTCACCCCCAACTCACCCTAACCCTAACCCTAACCCTAACCCAATCCACCCATAAAATCTATTCTATTTCCCCCTCCCAGGGAGATCCATGCATCCCTCCTCCCAGCTGCTCTTTTTTATCTTACCTCACTGGGTGAGGGATTATAGCCTTCAATCTCATCTGCCCTCTTCTAAAATCTATTCTATTTTCCTCTCCCAGTGAGATACATACATGCATTCCCCCTAGACTCCTCCTCTTTTCATAACCTCTCTAGGTCTCAGGATTGTAGTCTGGTCACCATTTATTTAATGGGTAATATGCACTTATAAGTGAATACATTTTTATCTTTCTTAGTCTGGGTTACCTCATTCATGATGATTTTTTTTCCTAGTTCCATCCATTTGCTTACAAATTTAATAATTTTTAAACATTTGAGTAATATTTTGCTGTATAAATGTGCCACATTTTCTTTATCCATTCTTTGGTTGAGGAACATCTAGGTTGTTTCTGATTGGGGGTATAATAAATAGAGCAACAATAAGCGTGACTGAGCAAGTGTTCCTGTGGTAGGATGAAGCGTCCTTTGGGTATATGCCCAAGAGTGATATATCTAGGTCTGGAGGTAGACCGATTCACCACTTTCTGATGCACCACCAAATTGATTTTCAAAGTGGATGTAGGAGTTTGTACTCCCACCAGCAATGGAGGAGTGTTCCCCTTGTTCCACATCCTTGTCAGCATGAGATTTCCCTTGTTTTATTGATCTTAGCCATTCTGACAGATATAAGATTGAATCTCAAAGTAATTGTGATTTGCATCTCTATGATGGCTAAAGATGTTTAACTTTTCTTTAAGTGTTTTTCAGCTATTTCAGTTGTCTCTATTGAGAATTCAGTGTTTAGATCTGTACCCCATTTTTAATTGGATGTTTTGTTTTTTATATCTAGTTTGTTGAGTTCTTTATATTTTTTTGGATATTAGCCCTCTATCAGATGTGTAGTTGGTAAAATCTTTTCCCATTCTGTAGACTGCTGCTCTGTCTGCATTACAGTGCCATTGGCTGTGCAATAGGATTTTAATTTCATGAGGTTCCATTTATTAATTGTTGATCTTAGTGTCTGTGCTATCCATGTTCTGCTCAGAAAGTCATCTACTGTGCCAAATGTATGCAAAGGTATTCCCCATTTTCTCTTTTATTACATTCAGTGTATCTGGTTTTATATTGAAGTCTTTGATCCACTTGAGTTTTGGGTGGAGTGGCAAGTATGGATTTACTTGCATTCTTCTGCATGCAGATATCCAGTTTGATCAGCACCATTTGTTGAAAATGCTGGTTTTTTACAAGTGTATATTCCTGGCTTCTTTATCAAAAATAAGGTGTCCATATGTGTGTAGATTTCTGTCTGGGTCTTCAATTCAATTCCATTGATCATTGTGTCTGTTTTTATGCCAATATCATGTGGTTTTTATTACTATAACCCTGTAGTACAACTTGAAATTGGAAATGGTAAGATATCCAGAAAGTTAGTGTAATGAAAACTTCCTGGAAAGTGATCCTAAGGAGAATGTCTGGCAATGGGGATACAGAGTTTCAGTGGGCCATCTCATGTCTCTAGGCAAGGCTTTCAATAGGACTAGGTTGCATTCATTGAGCATCTGGCCAAGGGGATCCCATGGAATTCCCCCAGACAACACAGCCTCTTTCTAGTCTCTGCAGGATACTGGATACTAAGAGAGAATGTGGACACCAACACAGCCGCAATACCTTTGACCAACAATCTGTCTTGCCTGCAAAATAGCTAAGGCAATGGTGGCAAAAAATTTTTGGGAGTAGTCAACCAATATCTTATTTGATTTAAGTCCCATTCCATGAAAGGGAACCCATACACAACACTGCTTAGGAAACCTAGCACCAGAAACTAGATAAACCAGAAACCTAGAATAAAACCAAATACTACATTATAGATAGATAAATAGAAGATAGAGATATATAGAGACTTCTACTGATATTTTGCTATATTCATAGATCAATGTCATATACAGTCATTATCAGAAAAACTTCCCTTAGCAGCAGACAGGAAGAAATGGAAAGACTCACAGCCAGAGATTGTGCATTGAGAGAATCTAAATGGGAAATCTCCATCAAACTCCTCCCCTCAAGGTTCAGAGAATCCCTCGGGGTCTGTAAGATCCAGGAGGCATGGAGGACACCAGGGGAACAAGGCCCTCTGATTCAACTAAGCAAAGCACATATGAGCTCACAGAGACTGAAGCAGCAATTACAGGGCCCACATGTGTCTACACCAGGTCCTCATGTATACATTATAACTATAAGCTTAGTATGTCTATGGGACTCCTGATCATGAGAACATGTGAGTCTCTGACTATTGTGCCTTCTCTTGAAACTCTTCTCCCTGTTAGGTTGCTGTGTACAACTTCCATCCTATTATACTTTATTTTGCCATGTGTGGTTTTTATCTCTTAGAAGCCTCTTCTTTTCTGTTGTGTTATCTCCAACTCTGCTTTGGTTTTCCCAGGGTGAATGTTTTGGTTGAGGCTATTCAGAATTGCCATTTTTCTGATTGGTTCCTTTGTGAATTTGTTGATTGTGCTATTGTTTTATATATCGCATTTGTATACCATAATTCTTTGTTCATACAGACTTCTCTGCTCTCAGCTAGACCAGGAGCTCCGCCCAGTGCTCAGCCATGGATCTCTGCCTCCACCTCTATTCATTGTTGGATGTAAGTTCTGTGATAATCCTTAGTGTGGTTATTCATTTGATTATAGAGGAAGTCCTGTTTAGGAACCCCCTCCACTATTTGTTGGAGACCTAGCCAGGGACATCCTATGAGTTCTTGGAGGTTCCCCTAGCACCCAGTCTCTTTCCAATCCCAGAGTGGCTTCCTCTATCAAGATATTCATCTCCTCTCTCTCTCTCTCTCTCTCTCTCTCTCTCTCTCTCTCTCTCTCTCTCTCTCTCTGTTGTTCCTCTCCTGTTGTCTTTTCAATAATTTTATTGAATACATACATGCTGTCCTCAGATTTTAATATTTGTTTGCCTTATTCCCCTTGTTATCTAGACTTAAACTAGACTTCATTCACTTTAATCGAAGAGTGGTTTAACCAAATTTAAATAACTATTATGAATTATATTGTCCTTAGCATACACAATTTGTCTAATCCTTATCTTCCTGTAGATTTGTAAATGAGACTTAATGTGTAAAAATCTCATTGGCTGCTATTACAGCTAAAGGCATTATAATATCAGATGTCATTTATTAGCAGGAGGTCAAGGAATGCCAATTATTTCTGAGTTCAGCTCCTAGGCCTTGAAAGTTAAATTGCTGAATCTTGAATAGTAAAGACAACATTCAGAGACAATGATACCAATACTCAAAAATGTCTATTTTTAGAGTCCTTATTATTTCCTTCATATCATATAAACTATTAAAGGTCAGTGTATAAGTTTCTTTTCAATAATACAAAATCCTCTCTCTGTGCTGTTGTCATTTAGCTATGTCTGAAGACAGTTTTTATTATAATAACTAAGGAATACTATGAATAGTGTCTGTAGAGATTAGAGATTCTTCTCAACCTCCTGCATAACACAACACCCCCAAGCCTCTCTCAATGACAAAGAATGACAAAATTATCTAACCCTAAATATCTGTAAGGCAAGATGGGGAAACCTCTAAATGACATGTAAATTTTCCCAGTGATTCACTGATGCCAGTCTATCATCTTTTATAATGGGATAAAATAAAGACATTAATACTAGATTCTGTTCCTTATGTTTCTTATGTATAGCTCTATTTATGATTGCTTAAAGCAAGACTTGTTAAAATTGTGCTACAATACAACCAATTGGATTACAGAGCTCTGGATTCAAAACGCATCTCACTATCACATTTCCAAAATTATATACAAGTAAACTTAATTGTTCTGTTTCATTCATAAAATGACAGGCTATACACTATCCATATCTCATTTTTTGTATAAATTATTACATTGGTAATGTGCATTTGAAAATAATTATATTCTATCTTAACTAGCATTTGGTATTTCTGGTCTTTAACCTTTATCAACCTGGATATGAGGAAACATTTCATTGTTATTTTTCTAAGTACTTTAATTGCTTACAGAACAATTGAAAATTACCAGTATTTCACTACTATTCTGGGTTCTTTTATAGCTTTCCTATTCAATTCTTCATCCATTTTTCTAGTAATTCTTTTAGTGTTTTTAATTTTTCTTTTAGTGTTTCTCTACTAAGAGAAATCATTATAATTTTCTAGAATTTACTTTTTCCCATTATGTATTACAGCATGTAAAAACATTCTATCATGAGTAAAATTATATTAATTGAAATTTCTACTTTTTAAAAGTGTATTAACTTTGTAAAAGCATAATTGTCAAGCTTTTCATTTTATCATCTTTTTCTTTTTAGTAAGTAAATTGTAATAACCAACTTAAACATATTTTAGGGAAATGAATATTTTTGCCTTTAAATTTCCATCAAAATACTGTCTGTGGTAAGTTATATTAGTTATTAATTATTTTTATACCATTCAAAGTGATAATATGTCAACATAATTGCAAATTGACACAATATGCTGATGTTTGTTAAAACTGTATTATGTATTCTGCAGCTACTCTCATTTATTGAGTCATTGGTTTTTTTTTTTTCCCCAATCTGTCTGATTGCCAGCTAATGCTTTAGGTGCAGAGACTACATGAATATATAAAACAAACTGATGCTCTTTTTATAGAGCTAAGTGTACAGAAGGAAGCAAACAAATAGGATAAATATACAAAATATATGAACTTCTGCAAGTTCCTCTAAAACCTTACATGGTAATAACACTTCAGGATGGCAGATACTCACCAAGCAAGACTAACTTTAATGATGCTTAAGAGATGGGAACTTTTCATCAACCCAAACTTTAGCAAGTAAAAAAAAAAGTGTGAAACTTTAATCCAATCTTGTGGTCAATATTTTGATCAACCATGCCTGCATAATAAAAATAAAATCAAACTCTGGATTTTAACTTTAATGACATCCTGGATTTAACACACTAATGCCCTGAGAGAATAAATGATTGCATGGAAAGGACGTGGTAACTGTTATATCTCCTCCTGACTCTACACTCACACAATCTGCCCTACATGCCCCTTCCATTGGCTGTTTCTAATCTCCTTTATACTTGAACTCCAATGGCAAATGTGAGTTCTATGATAAAGTATAAATCATGAAAAAAGAAAGGAACCTATCAGTTTAGAGCTTGTCAGAAGTCAACATTTGAAATTGAGACAATCTTATCTTCAAAACAGTTTGCCCTGAATATGTAGGTCTGGGTTAACTCTGAGCCATTATTATATTTAAGTGAAACACATAAGGGGCCATCAATTTTATTACTCAAGTCTTTCCATGTGATATTCAAGTCAGGCTTAAATAAATAAAGTTATAAAACAAAACAATCCTCCTGAATGTGAATATGAAAGAATAGTTGTACTAAAATCATAGTAACTTTTACCAAAGTAACATTTACAAAGACTTTTTTCATATTCACATAAATATTTAAAGAGGAAATTCATGGGCAAGTTCTTCCTATAGCTAAGTAGAAAAGTGGCAAGTGGCCAGTGGCCATGAATAGTGAGTGGTTAAAATGGGTGCTTCAGAACAAAGCCTACCTTTTAAGTCATCATGTTTCATTGCTTATACATCCTTTGGCATTGGTGCATCTTGACTTAAAATTTTTTCAGACATTTTCAAAATGAAAATGTAGAGGTTTAGAAAAAAATATTGGAAAAGTAAACTTATATGTAAACAATATTTCTATAGGACTGTTACACGGCTCAAACTATAACACAGGCAATGTTTTTAAGTGTTCTTGCATTCTGAAGATAGGGTTTATGGATTTCAGAAGTCAAGGGTTTGTTTATAATGGTTATAGCCTCACTAGACCAAATCCTTAGCATGTGAACTGCTTTTTATCTTTATTAAAAGCAAGGTTTAGATTATCATTCAGATTCCTAGTGCAATTTTTTTATTTCCCAAAGTGATGGTACTAGAAATGTGTAAAGCTAACGAAAACAAATAAAAACCACCAAGACCAACAGAAACTTAAAATGAAACTGAAGCATTTGACCCAAGTATCCTTTGAGTGACTATGTCACTCCTAAGTAGAGCAATACTAGAATTGTCTGAGGGTCCACAAGGAAATGTGGTCAACATTATCCCTCTCTGCTCTTTTGTGACACACAATGGAAAAAGTCTTTGTATTTAAAATTAAAAAAGCTGTCGTTATGCTTAAAGTTCTAGGTATAAAACTGCCAGTAAAAGTTGCAGAATTCCACCTGCTGGCTATAAATTTCATATTGTAGAGAAATAATAACTTCAGGAAATTTCAATCTTGTTATTTCATAAACCAATTTACATTATGAGTCTTTATTCTTATGTAAGTCCTGGTACATGTGTTGGTTTCATATCTAAATGGTGTCAGACTATTTTACAAACTAAACCACTCAAACTCTGGAAGCTTAGTCATTTTTTCCTTCTGTTTTTGTTTTCAATTACTGCATGAGTACCAAGCCATCACAACTTCCTGTGTATTATTACTTCAGCAAAAAGCTATGAAGCTCTGGACATCTCCATTATGAAAACATATTACTTCATAGCTGTGCTCAAAGTTTCCTCAGCCTAGATATTTCCAAAGTCTCTTCTCATCCAAAATTGAATTCTGAGCCGCCTAGCCTTGTCATTCACAATTGCTTGCTTGTACCCTCGGCATGATGCTCTTTCCATTCAGACACCGAGCAATATCCACCATAAATCCATGAGTGAGTGAGCATAGATTAGTCTGCAACTTGGAATTTTTCTTAATTAAAATTTGCACATAATTTTTCAAACTCCCTAATATTTATTTAAAGATATATAATCCCCAGATATATAGGTGAGTAATGATCCAGGAGGAAGTCTGAAATTAATTTCATAGTGTGAAGTTTACAGACAATAGTGGCCCAAATGTTTTAAATTATTTAGCAAAAGTTTGCCTGAAAACACCACCCAAGCTAAGTGTGTCTTTTAGATATAAATCCTGTGGTACAGAAATTTTAGATTTAGACTGTCTCTATAGTGAATGTGAATTTAAAAATTAGATGATGAAAAAACTACACCAATGAACTTTTATAGCCTAGAAATCTGTTTGACATTTTAAAATTAAATTTAAAAACATCATTTCCCCTCCCTTTCCACCATCTAATCATTCCCATGTCCTCTACTTTCCTCACTCCTTAAATTATTATTCTTAAATATATATTTTTCTTTGAATATGTATTTTGTATAAATCCACATGTGTATATATATGAATATGATTTGAGGGCTGAACACTTGGTATTCAATAATCAATTTAAGACCTCATCTCTGGGGAAGCTAATTCCTTAGTAGCCTGTAGTTCTTAGTGTCAAGTTCTGCTTCCAGTTTGGTTTGCCTGATATGAATTTGGATCAAAGACACTCTCTCTCTCTCTCTCTCTCTCTCTCTCTCTCTCTCTCTCTCTCTCTTTCTCTCTCTCTCTCTCTCAACTTCAGCAGATAGTTTTGTTTATATAGTCATCTAGGTTGGCATTCACGGTCTTTTAAAATGTGGTGTGCATTGCTCTGGGCTCTGCATATAATGTGGGCATATGGATTTTGGTTGTGTGTCTGATGTGAGATTGTGACCTGCCTTAAACTGGGCCATTTCAGAAGCTTCATGGCCAGAGCTGGACCAGATAAAGCTGATGAATAAATTGCTTAATTGGATCTCAGTGGAGGGGTGGGCAGGAATTGGAAGTCACTAGGCCAATCTGGTTATGAGTCAGAAAGAAAACTATTTGACTTTTTAAAGAACACAATAGCTTTAGTTTTAGAGTTCTTTTCTTTTAATTTTTGGAGGGTTTAACATACATGATATTTTGACATTTGTAGTGCTTTTAGAAAAAAATATTAGCTAGAAGTGACAAGTAATGGCATAGAATATGCAAGATGTAAAATAGTCTATTATATAAGTTCAAATATGGCAGTAGTTTATGCAGATAATGAGCCAACTAATACCTGCCGGGTTTCTAATATAATCTTCAGACTTTAATAAACATGTTTCTGTCATCACCATCACTTCGTATACATGTGAACTGAAACATAGCAACCTCAAACATGTTGCCTTTGACAAACAGAAGGGAAATGGCAAAAGAGAATAGAAAACCAGTAGTTTTTTCCAAAATCTGGGAACTCAAAACTGCTCTTTTCATTCTTGTCACTATTATAATTTTTAGAGTAATAACCCTGAAATATCAATTTAAGAAGAAACTGAATGAAAAATATTTATAGATAAAGTTGAGATATATAATACATGAAATTTTTCTGCTTGGCTTACATTTTTTAAATGATTTCTTTTATATTATTTTTAGGTTGTAACATAATTATATCACTTTTTCTTTCTCTTTTCTTCCTTCAACCCCTCTTATATACCTCTCCTGCTCTCTTTAAAATTCATGACCTCTATTTCATTAGTTGTTTACACACACACACACAAACACACACATTCACACCGAAATACATAAGTGCACCCTCAGTCTGCGCAATGTTACTTATATGAACGTTTTTTAGGGCTGATCATTTGATACTGGATAACCAATCAGTGTGCTCTTCCCTGAAGAAAATTATTTCTCCTGTTCTCAGCACTCCTTAACTGCCTACAGTCCTTTGTGTGGGACTGAGGCTTTTCTATATCACATTAGCAAGTCTGTCCTTTTCCTGTTCAGCTCATGTACAAGCAGTCACATCAGTGAGACTTTAAACTTTTTGAATTACATCTTATAAACTCTCAGGTGTTTGATACTTATGTTGACATGTTAGTTTGAACACTGCCACTCCTGCTTTACTAATTAATTTATTGTATCAACCTGAGATTTAATTCCCCATATATAAAATTATTTGTCAGCCTTATTATGAATATTAATGCATGGAAAATGTCTACAAGGGAAAATGTCTACAAGGAAGACTCATCGATATGGTCGCCATGTGGCAGTGATAGATGCTGTCATTTTCTTTTCACTTATTCTCTATTCTTTGCTCCTGATTCAAAAGGAGAAGATCAGAAAGTCCTTGAAATGGTCCAGTGACCTGGAACTTGAGAGGACAAGGAAAAGCACAACATATATAAATCTCAGCGGTGGGAGGTAAGAAGCAGAGGTAATTGAACAGGTAGAAAGAGTCCAGGCTAGAGGGTCCTGTTCACCATCTGAAGGAGTTCTACCTTTATCTTAAGGCCAAGAGACACTATTAAAAGGTTTTGAATCAAAAAAATACATGTCTATATACTACATACTTTTTTTACTTGGGTAGGGTGAAAATGGCTAGATTGGCTATGTACCACTGACTTAGGTTCTGCAGTGTCTAGGCAACAGAAATTTTTGCTTTAGTATAAGAAGGTTCTGTGGAGAACAAAGAGATGCTTGCTGTAGCTCCTCCCCATTTGTAATACATTATCATTCCAGGAAATGTGCCTTATAAGCTCTTTTATTTCTCCTGCGACCTCATTCCTGCCTAAATCAGTAGTGTCTATTTGCCATCACCATTGAGTCCTGTTCTCATTAAACACACTTGTGAACTTTTACATGGTCTCATATTTCATCCGACTTATGTCAAAGAACCCTTAACAAAGAGGTCTTTGAAAGAAAGGTTAAAACTAAATTATAGAATAAGCAGTGAGGAAAGCTTCATGTCCAGATGTACTCACTAGCGTGTAAACAATTAGGAGAATTAAAAAAAAAAATAGTAAAATGACTCTTCAAATGCTTGATGTATTTTTAAACTCTTCTGAAATTTTTATCCATTCCATAAATAGTTATTGAATTTGTTGAATTTCTGCTCTATGCAGATTTCTATGACTGACACTGAAAGGACTACCCTACATTTACCAACATAATACAGCACTGAAATCATCATCTTGTGTTACTAGGGACTATCCTGTGTACTATATGAAGGACTCATTTTAAGTTATAGCAGGTATCTATTGTGATCACAGCCTTTACAAGTCACTTAGGGAGCTGCAGTTTAATTATCTAGAAATGAAGATTATAATTTTCACTTTTAATAGCAGAGTAAATAATATATAGTAATAGTTCTGGGTAGAGTCTAACAATAGGAATTAGAAGAACATATTTGAAAGCAACACTTTCTCTGTCTTTGCTGTTGATTCTCTAGAGCACTCAGCTTAACATGTTATAGGATGCAGCATTCAGAGGAGATTTGTTACAAGTTGTGAGAAAATGAAGGGTGCGGCAGCACTTCTCAGAAGTCTGTCCTTGTCTGGGGAAAACTCTATGTATAAAGAATAACACTGAAAACTTACATATTTAAGATTTCAAGTGAATTTGCAATTATTATAATACCTTCAAGCATTAGTCTAATCTCACATGTGGCAGCTCTTAAATAAAGATTTTTATTGTAAAATGACAATGATAAGCGGATCAAATTTTTCAGTAACAATAAGGATTCACAGAAGGACACACTCTTTAAAACCTGATGCAAGTCCTCCAAGCTTCCCTGACATTTAGAATCAGGACTTGATGCTTGAAAAAAGGGCAAAGATGACTCAAAACCAGTAGATTCATTTACTTTTAGCCAATTATAATGACTCTCACATGAAGATTGTTTATACTGCTGTATGACCCACATGCATCAGCCCTGAGTTAATGTGCAAACAGTGACCCAAATGATAGCTTTTATAAATCCTCACTGCTGTCAGAAAGCAAAGTCCATTGCCCCAGCCTTACTTCCTGGAATAACCTTTGATCTTCACAACAACAGTAAAAATAATTACTGACTTTGGCCAAACTAGGATTAGTCATTTCTTGTGAGTAGCTGCACAGCTGGAACCAGATGTGCAGATCTTCCTGTACAGATCCTCACTGACCATCCTCAAGACTTTATATCATGCTTGTCATTCGTTTATCAGTGGCCAAATGTTTGTCTTTGTAAATGTGTGTAAGGCAATCTCAGAGTTTCAAACAATAACAAATCGGGGCTGAACATGCTGAGATGCACACAGAAGGGAAATCTCCCATCTGCATAAACCCAACAGTGGCATCAACAAAAAAAGAGAAGCTAAAAGCTTCAATAAACATGCATGTTACTATACACTTTCAATAATTTATCCAGGAAAAGAATAGTATGCCAGGAACATGTTCAAAGTTTCAGCAGGAAGTAAAGGGTGACTATTATTAAAAATGACAAGAGACTGATAGTCCCACAACTTTGGGGTAAACACATCCTGATTTGGGCTTGAACTTGTCAGACAGAAGCAATGGCCAGAGACACTAAGTGTGAACCTTTGTCTTAAGCTGTCAGGCCTTTTCCTCAGATCAGGGTTGTAAGGAAAAAAACAGAAGTTATCCCCTGATTCCCTATCTGCCTGCCATGTCTAACTCCTAAGTCCATTATAGTACTAGCAGACATTATCTTAGTTTTGCTTTTGAAGCTAGAATAATTTTAGTCTGTCAATCATCCTAATTATTCTTTTTTTTTTTGACAAGGCCCTTGAATGTACTACAAATTAATTGAAACTGCATATGAGCCAAAGTCGAGGTTTATTGTTCTCTTCCGTTATGTCATCTTGCAGATTGATTTGATTTGGTTTTCCTGTTTGACTGGAAAGTATTTTAGGCAACAGACTTCTCATATACGCAAAGCTTAGGCGATATGAGCTGGGCCCTTCTCATCTTTTCCTCCTCTTGGGCAAAGTTAAGTTTGTAAACATAAAAACACTTCAGTATGGCTAATTAGTGAGTGAATTTACAAAGAGAACCATGAGAGTCTCCTTACACTCTCCTTACACTCAGAAAATTCTAGAACATCTTCTAAGCAAGAGAAAGGCATTGTGTATTCAGTTCTCATTGGAATGGATAAGTGTCATTCTCGACAACTGCTCCATAAGTTTTGAAATGCAAAGGAAACTTAAGTCCAGTTATTACACATGAGTTGTATCTGGTTGTAAATGGATTCAGATACAAAATATTTGTCATTATTTTATTAAAACGTTCTCAAAAAGAAACCAGATGTAACATATGATTCAAGCATTTAAAATGATAAAATATCAGGATACATGGTTACACACCAGCCTGAGCTACATAACTTTTTACAGGTTATCCTGGCCTACCTAACTAGTTTACAGGCCAGCCTAAGTAAAAATTCAGCTCAAATAAATGAACTATATTTTCCCAAAGGGAGAAAAATAAGACTCTTAGACAGCTCCTGTTCACTTCATTTTAAGCCCAGATAGCATTTGTCACATAAGAGAATGAGCCAATCCATCTGACACTGAAATTCTCAAACCTTTTTCAGTTGTGTAAAAATCAACTAATGGAGGGTATTCCTATACTGAAAAGTATCAGTAACACTTAAATCAGAGAATTCCTTTGTTGCCTGCACATATCTTACAAGGCATTTCTCTGACACAATCTCAGGTCACAGGACAGGGTTGCAGATACATTTCTGTGCATCAGACCCAAAATGAATTATTTATTTGCACCTAAAAACAAGCAAAGCAAGTAAGATTTTTCTTTCTAAGAATTTGAAATTCTTTCAGTAGATGGCTTTTATGCAAAGGTGATTTTATATCCAAGTATATAGTGTCAGCAAGAATTCCTGGGAAGAAGTTGTATCTGCATAGGTAGACTACTATTTACTACTGCAGTGGCCTGAAAAGGTTGGAGCATTGCAGGACCAGTGGCTAATCACCTGACCTGGCCTATCTTTAGCCCTGTGAAGAGCCATTTCTTGCTCAACTTTGTGTCAAAACTAACATCCTGTGACTAATAGATAAAACCATTTTGGAATCTATTAACTTAGCAGACCACTGGCTTCCACCAACCCAAATGCTAAGAATGCCATCATCTGAGGTCTACTGAAATCCTCCCCCATCCTTCTGTAACCATCTCTCTGATACACACACTAAAGTATTTTAAACTTGCCCTGGTTTATAATTTTCTTTGTTCTATGAAGTTAAAAAACTGCTTCCGTGTTGGAACATGGATTGTAGGGTAGCCTGAGTTAGTGTTCTGAGAGCATGGTCATTCAAATTCAACACTAAGATAAACTAGACATGCTTCATTACTTCCACTCTAGAGAAGGGGCTTTGGAACCTGTGTGTAGAGGTAGGGAAACAATTAATCATTCTACAATGTCCAGGCAGTACTGCCAAAGACAAAGAATTAATTCCCCAAATGCAAAGAATTTACTCCAAAACTGCAAAGAACTAAGCTTAAATGTTCTTAACTATAAGACTGTTTCCTCAGTGTAACATAAAAAAATGTTTAGTGTTTCAGACAAGTGTTCTACACTAATTGAAAATACTGAAAAGCATAGATCAGATCCATGGGCTAAGAGCCATTGTTGTGAGCTACTTGCTCTGGGTAAGTCACTTCCTCCCATTTCTCTCCTTCCTACAACCCATTGCTATCTCCACATTCAAAAGCCTTGATCCAGACCAGTACCCTGTGATATCTTGTTCACAAGACACCTTTGTTATATCTCTTTCCCACCCAGTCCCCTCCCTCCCATTCGCCCACCAAAATCTCTACACCCACAAGCCTGCCTTCTTTCTTTGGAAGCCACCCTAGCTTCCAAAGCTGTTTTTTCTTTCCCATCAACCCTTTACCCTCTCACTAATGTCCTCCTGCTGCTAAACATCTCCAGCTCAACAGACCGAAGTCCAGTTGCTGGTCTTCCAACCTTCTTTTTTTTTTTCAATAGCCACCTTTCAGTGATAAGATGCTCCTTTTCCTCCTCATCCATATCTCTGATTGCTGCCATATTGCACACATAGGGCTAGTTCCACATCTATGGTTTGGGAGCCATTTTGTCTGACCTACTTATACAATTCACCCCCCAACTTTATTTTGCTGGTCTTCTGCACTGGCCCAACCTAAGGCAAGGCAGTTATCACATCAGATACATCACCAAAGAGAGGATTTCACATGTCAAATTCAAATTGTCAAAATGAAAACAACATAAAACAGCTGAAACAGGATGTTTCCCATCAAATCCAATAAAAGTTTTCTCTAGCAAGAAGTATCTAGAAAAAATCCAGGACACAGAGTTTAAAGGAACACTCATAAACTTTTATCAGAGAACTCAAGGAACTCAAAGAAGCCATAAACCGACATTTCACTGAACTCCAAGAGTATAGCAAGAAACACTTGAGTAATTTTGAGGAAATACAACTACATGACTAAACAAAATGATGAAGGTAATTCAGAATTTGAAAGCTGAATTTAATGACGAAAGAAACATTGAATGAAATACAGGCTGAAATGAAGACTGAATGAAAAACTAAGTATCTAATACAACTCATGGAAAAAAAGCCTTAGGAACAGAATGGATAAAGCAGAAGATAGAATATCAGAACTTGAAGGTAAAACACAGAATCTAGATAAAATAACAAGAATATGACAATTTCAAATCACAAGTAAGGAACATGCACAAAATGTAAAACACCAAATCTTTGAATTATATGTATAGATGAGAAAGAATCCTAGGTCAATGCAGTAGACTGAATCTTCAACAAGATACTAAACAAACATACACCCATACAGATACAAGGAACACACAGAACACAACTAGATAGGAGGAAAAAATACCCCATGTCATACCACAGTAAAAATACTAAATATACAGATTAAAGAAAAACTAAGGAAAGTAGTAAGAGAAAAAAACAAAAATTACACATAAAGGGGAAAGACATAAAAATAGTTCATAACTTCTCAATGAAAACTGAGAATCTGGAGCGGTGAACTTCAGGTTCTAAAAGACTGCCAACCCTCCATATTGAAACCAACAAAACTATCTGTTACAATTGAAGGTAAAAGAAAAATTTCTCATGATATAAGTGGCTTAAAAAAAAGTCATACTCAACAAAGACAAAAATTCCTAAACAGAACACTATAAGCAATTTTTCTCACCAAAGTGAAAAATAAGCATAGCCATAGCAAAAAGACTCAAGAAAAAAAGCTATTATAATTGAATGCAATACAAAAAACAACTAAAAACAGAAACCAGAAAAAAATGACTGTGATCTTCACATAGCTTTCATTATCTCAACAACAGCTCTAAATATTAGTAGACTCAGTTCTCCAAACAAAAGACACAGACTAGCTGAATAAACTAAGAAGCATAACTTGTCTATCTTGTCATGCTTTAAAGGTGAAACTGAATTAGAATGACATCATCAAACATGCCCAATTGGATGGGGGAAACCCCAAGAAGCCTCAACCCCCTACAAAAACACTAGAGACAACTGAGTAAAGCTGGGAACAAGATAAACAGTCTTCCCAGAGAAGAATACACCAACTGGTTGTCCAGTGACAAACAGTCAGTCTAAAAACATACATGCAAGTAACATTATATGGACTTGACAGGTTATATTTAGGAATATTTAAGTATATAAAATATATACTCCCATGCAATAACAGTTAATGAAAAAATAGGACATGAATTTGAAAGAGAGCAAGTAGATTTGTAAGGAATGAAAGGGAAAAATGATATAATTAAATTACAATCTCAAAAATAAACAAAGCAAGTAGTAACAAAAGATAGGAAGTTAGACAGTGCTTTAATACTTCAATAGGAAAGAATGAAAAAGTAAAGTACTCCAAAGAAATGGGCTCAAGAAGTAAGCAGGTGCTGCCATCCTGATATTTAATAAAATAGACTTCACACTAAAACTAATCAGGATAAAGAAAACAACAGAGAGAGAGAGAGAGAGAGAGAGAGAGAGAGAGAGAGAGAGAGAGAGAGAGTAAGTAAGTAAATAAAGAAAAAAAAATTAGCCAGGAATAAACTTACCCACATTGTGCAGTGCAGTAAAAAGAAAAATAAGTAGAAAGGAAAATAAATGTAAAAATTGCACTTAAAACAGATTCAAGTTTGTAGGAAAGCAATAGAAGAACATTTTAAAAAAGAACATAGATTAAAGCATATTCTATTTTTTTAGCCACTTAATTAAGTTGGTTGAGCTCTGAACTGTACATACACAGAACTAGCATCATAAAATCTACATGTCAGATTACTTCACACCACATGAAAGAAAATCAAGTTTGTTCTGTAAAATTTGTGGCACAATCATTGATGCTCAGATGAGAAGCCCTAGGCCAAAGGTGCTGTCCACACTGCTTACATTTGCCATTAGAAGTCTGCTCTTCATATTCTCTTCTGCTCTAGTATCTCAGCTCCATCCTTAGATAAACAACTTCCCTTGAGATATGATGCTATGCCCTTAAAGTTTAACCTTTCAAAATGTTTATTTAAATGACTTTGTATGCTTAACAGACTATATCACAAAATCAAAACATTTTCATAAACTACGCCTAAACTCAAATTTTTGCATGTACTTGAGGCTTACACAATTATGTTATAATATACAAATGTATAGAAAAGTTAACTAAGTATAATAGTTGACTGATGGTGGGAATGTCACTGAAAGAAAGTTAGATATGTGACTAATACATTTTATTCTTTTAGTTTGATAAAATGTATATATTCACTTTTATTAAACATATTTTAATATTAGACATACATTTTATTCACTTTGAATATCTATTTATAATTTCAAAAAAGTAATATTTATCCAAACAAGAGGTAGAAATCATTCTTTAAAAAAACTTACAACCTTTGCTATTAGGAAAACCAGCAAATATCTGTGTATTGCAAAAGACATCTGAGTATAGACACTGAGAAATATGGTTACAACATTATTAGGATTATTCAAAAGAACTGATAGAATGAATATATACCTAATTATATATACTCAATTTATATTTTACTATTATTATCTGCACATACATGAGAATACTATTATAAATTTATACATGCACAGATACACACATGCATGCATATACATATAGGTATACACACACACCATATAGTTTATCCAGCAATTGTCTCACACAATTTTATCTTAGCAGTCCCAATTTGGAACTGGAGACCTGGAGGATTCATGGAGAGCTGCTAGTCTTCAGCCTGCATTGGAATCCTGCAAAAGTTGTTTCTAATATTGGTGAAGGAAAACGTTGCAGCAACCAGATAGATAAACTTGCCAGTGAGAATGAGGGCAAGCTAGTACAAGCAAAGATCCCTTCTTCCATGTCCTCTTCTCTGTGATACTAATAGAAGGTGCTACTCTCATATTCAGCTGGTGTCTTCTTACTTTAGATAATTTGATGAAGAAAATTCCTCACAGATACCCAGCAGTCTCATGTTTTAGTTGGTTCCATGCTGTGAGAAAAAATGTTCTTATACAGTATAAGAATTTGTCAATCATGTTGGTATAATAAAACGCTGATTCGACAATAGTCAGACAAGAAGTACAGGTGGAGCAATCAGAGTAGGAGAATTCTGGGAAGAGTAAAAGCAGAGAAGCAGTCACCAGCTAGAGGCAAAGGAAGCTAGATAAGAATGCAAGACTGAAAAAAGGTAACAAATACCTCAGTGTAACTATAACCAAAGAAGTATCAAATCTATTTCACAAAAACTTTAAATCACTGAAGAAAGAATCTGAAGAGAATATCAGAAAATGAAAAGATCTCCCATGTTCCAGATAGATAGAATCAACATAGTGAAAATGGCAATCTTACCAAAAGCAATCTACAGATTCAATGCAATTCTCATCAAAATCCCAACACAACATTTTACAGACCTTGAAAGAACAATACTCAACTTCATTTGGAATAACAGGAAAGCCAGGATTGCCAAATCAATTTTGCTCAAGAAAATAACCTCAGGAGGCATCACCATCCCCAACTTCAAGTTATTCTATAGAGCTATAGTAATAAAAACAGCCTGATAATGACATAAAAACAGACTTGTGGATCAATGAAATAGAATTGAAGACCTTGACATTAACCCACATACCTATGAACACCTGATCTTTGACAAAGAGGCCCAAAATATTCAATAAAAAAGGTAGTATCTTAAACAAATGGTATTGGCACAACTGGATGGTAGTGTGTAGAAAAATGCAAATAGATACAAACCTATCACCCTGCACAAAACTGAAATCCAAGTGGATAAAAGACCTCAACATAAACCCAGCTACACTGAACTTGATAGAAAAGGACGTGGGAAATACCCTCCAACACATTGGCACAGGTGACCACTTCCTAAATATAACACCAGTGGCACAGACACTAAGAACAACAATCAATGAGACCTCCAGAACCTGAGAAGCTACTGTAAAGCCAAGGACATAGTCAATAAGATAAAACTACAGCCTAAAGAATGGGAAAAGACTTTCACCAACCCTACAAGTGGCAGAGGACTGATATCTAAAATATAGAGAGAACTCAAGAGACTAGAGCCCAAAATCCTGCATAACCCAATCAAAAAATGGGATTCAGAACTAAAAAGAGAATTCTCAGCAGAAGAATTACAAATGACTGAAAGGCACTTGAAAAAGTGCTCAAAATCTTTAGTCATCAGAGAAATGCAAATCAAAACAACTTTGAGATACCACCTTACATCTGTCAGAATGGCTAAGATCAAAAACACAGATGACAGCCTATGCTTGAGAGGATGCAGAGCAAAGGGAAACACTCCTCCATTGTTGATGGGAGTGTAAACTTGTTCAGCTATTCTGGAATGCAGTATGGAGGTTTCTCAGAAAACTGGGAATTAATCTTCCCAAGGATCCAGCAACACCACTATTGAGCATATACTCTAAAGATGCATATTTTCTCCTCAAAAGCATTAGCTCAAATACATTTATTGCAGCATTATTTGTAATAGCAAGAACCTGGAAAAAACCTAGATGGTCCTCGACTGAGGAATGCATTAACAAACTGTGGTTCATCTACACAATCGAGTACTACTCAGCAATAAGAAAAATGATATCCTAAAATTCACAACCAAATGGGTGGATTTGGAGAATGTCTTCCTGATTGAGGTATCACAAACCCAGAAAGATAAGCAGGGGATGTACTTACTCATTAGAGGACTTTAAACAAAAAGCAAAGAACACCCAAGCTACAAATCACAACCACTGAACAGCCTGGGATTTGAAGCACCTTGGACTGACAACTTGGAGCCCATTCCCTCCTGAGGAACACTTAACCCAGTCTTGATATTAGGATGAGGAAATCGGACTTAACTGGAATGGATCCTGAAGTAATCCCCCTCGGAACCTCTTGATCTTTCTAGGGAGAGGATGGGGGATGAGGAGAAGAGACTGACTGGGAGGGGTTGGGAAGGGGAAGGGAGTTTGAACAAGGGGATACATGGATAAAAAATGAGACTATTCTATAAAAAGAAAAAGAAAAGCAAAAAGGTACCAAGCCACTTGGCTAAACATAGATAAGAATTATGGGTTAATTTAAGTGTAAGAACTAGTTGGTAATATAATTGAGCTACTGGCTCAGCAGTTACTATAATATTAAGCCTCCAAGTCAATTATTGGGGAAGTGGCTTCCAGATATTTGAGAGTTTCTATTGGAACAGAAACTTCAGACTAAAGTTCCAGAAGCAGCCAGGTTGACAACCAAGATTTAATCATCACAAATGGCTTTACAGCTAAATAAGCAGCATTAACAATTCTTTAGAAATTCTGCATGTTAATTCCCACTCTGATGTATAGATGGCAACAATTTTCTCCTCTTCTGTGCCTTTCTATTTACTTTGCTGACTGTTTCCTTTGCAAATCTCATGCAACCCTATTTGTCACTGATGTTATATAAAGAAACCAAAAACTTAAAGAACAAAATCCAGATAATCTAAGCAATAATTAGACAAATGAATTAGTTCTCTATACAAATGGCCAATAATATTGAAAAATGCTCAAAATCCTTAGACACATGGCCATTCACATCAAACTTCAGTAGAAGTCTATTTCATTCAACGAAATTGAATACTACCAAGAAATAAACCTCAACAAATGCTACTGAAGATGTGTGGGGAAAGAAAAGGTATATTCAGTGACTAGGAAGTGTAAATTAGTGTGGCTGCTAAGGAAATCAGTAAAAAAGGTTCCTCAAGAAACTAACAATAGAAATACTGTGTGATCCAACTATTTAGCTCCTGGGTTTATGCTTGAATAAATTCAGCTCAAAATAACAGACATCCTTGGGGTCCTTATTTATTGCAACACTCTTCATAACAACCCAAATATGCAACTAGCCCATATACCCACTAATACATGAATGAATGAAGAAAATCTGTCTCGGTTTGTAACAGCACTTGCTGTGCACACCTGATGACCTGAGTTTGATCTCTGTAACCTGAGATGGAGAGAGAGAACTGACTCCTGAGAGTTGTCTTCTGACCTTCACATATGTGCCTTGCACACATGCTACACTCACACATACGCATTATACACACAGTAATAATAAATAAAAAATAAATGTAAGAAAATAAAATGTGGTGTATACAGGCAATGGAGTTTATTCAGCTGTAAAAAAACAATTTACATCATTTGTAGGAAAAAGAGAAGAAACTAAATGTTTTCATTGCGTGCTAAATACTTCAGATGCTCTCTCCTACATTGAGAATCAGGATTGTATGAAACTGATGTGCAAGGACAAGGGGGTTGCTTGTAGAGAGGAAGAGCACCAATGGAAGGGGGAAGGGAGGGACAAGAAGGGACTGGACATGACCAATCACGTGGTGCGTAGGTTTAAAAACATCACAATGGAACCTGTAATCTGTAAACTGAACTATGTTACTACTAATAAAGACTATTACAAATAATACTTATGAGTAACATTCTTGCTGAAATTTGACCATAAAGTTCCGTCTTCCTAAATACCAACAGTTTCTCATGCTCTTGATGTTAGATTCTTTTAATAATTTTTGCAGTAAAAAACCCACTTTGCTATCTTTGTTTGAAAAAAATAAGTGCCTTATAATTGGCCACAAAATTTTGACAATGTAAATATTTCTAAAATAAGTTTTACATATTTATTTTGTGCATATATATGGTATAAATCACACAGTACTTATGATTCTCTATGTGTTAGAGTGGCCTATGTATATCACCTACATATAAATAAAGGTACATATATTTTAAAATTATGCTACAAGAGAACATAATTTTTTTAACATTTGGAGATCAATGGTTTAAAAATATTTCTATCATCACATGAAATATTAACTTTCCATTCCTGCTGACTTTTAATATTTGTGACAAATGGACCACTTTAATCATCAGGTTTACTATGTAAGTATTAAAGATCTACAGTTGTCACAGAAATATATATCTAAATACCCTTATAGCTGGCTTCTTTGGTTGGCTAGTTGGTTGATGGATGGTTGATTAGTTTGATTTCTTAGTAGTATATATTAGTTATAAAATAATAAGTTTCTTTCTATGTTTTCATAGATATATACAATTTCTTTTTCTTATTTCCTACTCCCTTTCTGCTATATAATAGTCAAACAATCACCTAGAGATTTGATTAGGGTGGAGGTGTGCTCATGAGTCCAGGCCCTTCCCTGAGAGCTATTGGTTGTTGATATATGTGAAGGAGAAGCAGAGTCATTGTCTTCAGTACTATATACAGTGGGGAAGCCAGCAGCCTCCACTGAATCATTTCACATCATGATCAACATGTAACACAGCAGTTCACAAGATAAAACCAAAAGACAAGACTGAGAGAAAGAAACTTCTGGGAAAGGTGTTTGATAGGAGAGAAAGATAGAAAAGGAGGTGAGTGGTGAGGGCAATCAGAATGCATTGTATATAGACTTGAAATTGGTAATGAATAATAAATTATATAATAAATTCTACAATTCAGCATTTCGTATATACACACTCATACAAATATTAACACCAAGATGAAATTCTTCTATGCAGTAATAATCTAAATACTTTGTCTTAATTAAGCTACTAGAGAATTTCTATAATATAAAAATATAAGATTTGCTTTAAATTAAGTCAACAGGACTTATAAATCTAGAATATTATGTATTATTTCCAATTGCCATCATAATTTTCGCATCTGAATCTATGTATTAAATAATCTGAAGGAAACCACCAATTCTGAGAGAATCACTCTCAACTCCTCATATTTGGCCTTAAATTTCAGCACAAATTTTATTCTTCGACTTTAAATTTAAATTCTCTTGGTCTGTTTTCCTGAAGAAAATAATATATTCATAAAATGCTTATTATTTTTACTGATAAACTCTCCGAATATTTCATTGAGAATATCATAATTTTTTAGTTGATAATATAAACACCAAACACATTGTCATATTCAGAAATTAGTTTCATTACTCTCTACATAGCAGACATGGTAGTATTATTTCTAAATAAGTTTACTAATAATCATTAAATATTGGAAATATTAACTACAAGAGACTAAAATGAGTGTGTTGTGTTGCACCCATAATCTCAGTGTTGGAGAGGCATAGACGAGACTACATCCCATGAGCTAGTCAGTCTGTGGGACAGGGCGACAGACAGTGTCAAAAAAAGAAAGAAAGAAAGGAAGAAAAAATGAGACACTTTAAGCAAATGAATTACATAAAATCTAAAGAAGTAATCATTACTTAGTCAGGAAATATTAGTTAACTGTATAGCTAATCAAAGTGAGATGGCACAAGTCTTAGAGAGTCTATGTGAACAGAAAACCACCCCCAAGTTTCAGTTATGAGGGGGCTGATAGCATTTGACAGTTTTTTTTTTATGTGGACCAAACAATGAGTTGCTATATTTACACTCAAATGGTTGGTTTCTAGGGAGAGATATTGGGATAAACAACAAGTTTGAAAAGTCTGGACCACAATGCTTTGGTACTTTGTACTGTTGTCTGAGACACAGCCCAGGTTCATTAATATAGATTTCTGCAAGTACTTAATCTGTTCTCCTATGGAAATTTTCAATGTGAATAAAAGAAATATCAAACAGAAAAAAATTTTACCTCTGAACAATATGTTTAGAAGTAGAGAATTAAAAAAAGAAATCCCTAATTCTGTGTGTGTGTGTGTGTGTGTGTATGTGTGTGTGTGTGTGTGTGTGTGTGTGTGAGAGAGAGAGAGAGAGAGAGAGAGAGAGAGAGAGAGAGAGAGAGAGAGAGAGAAACTGAACAAATGTCTATAGGCTTTCTTCACATTTGATGTTTGAAACCTCAAACTAATGTTACTAAAAACTAATAACAATATGCATTACTAATATAGATATAGAGTCACATCATATAGAATATTAAACAAAAGGAAATTTCTGAATGGCAAAGGAGAATATTATTTTTTATAAAAAACTGAGAGCTGTTATGTCACACACATAAATAAGCCCCCAGAATTTATTAATTCCAAATTCTATATGGCAGGAATCTGGGTTGGCTCAACTGTTGTGTCTGAGCTTCATAAAACAACAGGTGAACAATATTGAGACACTGGATGATTCTATTTCTATGTTCTCCTTGGCAACATTCAGTTTCCCATGACAATAGGACTGGGATTCTCATTGCTCACTGGTTAGGGTTGATGGCTGTTTTTTGATTCATTCTTATTGCCAACAGAAGCCCTTCTCACTTCATCCTCAAAGACAGCATTGCTTTTTCACAGTTTGGTACTTTGCTGTTTCACCTCTTTAGTCTGCTGCTGCTGGGGAGGAGGAGGAGAAAGAGGAAAATAGGAAGGATGAAGGTAAAGATGATAATGACAATGGTGCATATGACCGTTTGCTGTCTCTACAGTTTTTTTTTTAAGACTTCAAGTGATTCTATCAAGATGGTCCAGGTAAATTGCCCTGTCCTAGTCATCTGAATAGCCACCCCATCAAGACCCCTCAGTGAGATGTAGAGTATAGCTTTTAACTTGTGACATAGAATGGGGATCTTGGAGCGATATCCTCAGAAATCTGCCAAGAGAGGATGCACTAACAAAAAAATGCAAAAAGGCATCTGCTTTGAATTTCTTCTCTAACAGTTTCCCTGCAGACCAAACAAACACCAGCTTCCTTCTCTAGCTATATATACTCAAGATCCCTAATTCAGAGGCCAAGTAGTCTGTGAATAGTTGTTGTGATAAATGTTCATAACTGTTGAATATTTAGCCTGTCATAATCTTTTTGACTTTATTTTTTAGATATATTAATAAAGTCACATATTTTTAGGCTTAATTTTACAAGTTAACATAGCATCTTTAAAGAATACTGTTATAACAAAAACATTATTGTTCATTTTCTTATCCCCAGATGCCCACATTGAGCTGCTATATCCTGATTTTTCGACTTTCCTTGTTGTTCTGATGTAGAATGTATCCATTGCTTAGCTACCTAAGAGAAGCATTTACAAAACTACACTTCATCACCTTCTCTACTTCCTTACCCCACTAGTAAGTTGGTGACCTTGTCAGACTGTATTTTTTCAGGATAACTGCATTAAGCTCTCCCATCCCTCATCAGACACAGCAAAAGTTTCTTTCTCATTGAGACATGGAATATTTGTTCCTCCCCTGATTCTCACAGGCATTTGGAAACAGCAGAATTGACGCTACTTGACTTCTAAGGGTCGGCAATAAAAGACAAAACAGCTTTCTCATGATTCTCTTGGGATGTTCATTCCTGGAAGGCAGCCATCGTGCTCTGAGGAAACCCAGAGCACAAGGAAAGGTCATGTGTCCATGTTCCAGCCAACAGATCCAGCTGAGGTCCTAGCTGACAGCCAGGATCAACTGCCAGACATAGGAGGAAGTCTCGGTGATGACTGTAGTGCCAACCATTGTCTGTCTGTAACCACAGGAGAGACCCAGAGTGAAGTGAAGTGCTGACTGAGCCCAGCATTTTGCAGAAGCAAGAGACACAACATTGTTGTTGTTTTAGGTTGCTAGGTTTAGGGTCAGCAATAGGTATATGAAACCATTACAGCTGCATTTTGTCCATATTGCTATATTTTATTATTTCAGCATTCTGTCTAAATTTAATATTACTTTTAAAAAATTGACAGTATTTCAAATCTTTTTCATCTTTTAATATCTTTAAGGTTCTAAATAAAGAGTACTTTGCAAAATACTATTTTGAGCTCCCAGAAGGGAGTCATAATTCTGCCTCCCTGTTTGATTGATGTCATAATCAAGCAGTATGCATTTTATGTACTTACTGCTTTGATGAAATTCTACATTTTCTTGATATTAAGCATATTAACTCAGCCTTTTCCAATTTTGATGCCAGGATGAGTTTATTTCCATAAATAAACATGAGAGGCAAAGTTTTTAGAAAACATTTACATCTTTTCTGCAATTATTTTTTTAAATCATAATTACCAAATACCATACAGGTATTAAACACCATACTGAGTGTGTGTGATACAAGACAAAAATAAATTAAATTCCCTATTCTGTTACTTTCTGCCTATTCATTTTGAATATTTAACATGAGCAGAATTTAACGTATTGGGGGCCTACAAATGAAACTTTATAAAACTTTGAGAAATACAATTAAATTCCTAGTATCTGACAATAAGTTCTTGCAACCAAATAATAGTTCTGCACATGAAGGCCCTAAATACCCCTCACAAATGTTTTTATTATAGTCAGCTATCATTGTTCTGATATCTAAGGAATTCCTTTTTATGTGTTTCATATTCATTTATCTCTCTCTGCGTGTGCATGTGTGTGTGTGTGTGTGTGTGTGTGTGTGTGTGTATGTGTGCGTGCCACAGCATACTGTGGCAATCAGAAGACAATGTACAGGAGTTGGGTTTCTCCCAGTTGTGGATACTGACCATGGAACTCAGGTCATCAGCCTTGGTGATGAGAAGTCTACCTTCTGAGCCCTCCTTCTGACCTTCAACCTCTCCTTATAGTGCTTTTTCTTTTCATTTTTCTTACATACTTTTTTTTTGTTAAGGATGGTAAAGGCTGTACTATTCCAAGTTATGAAATTTTAAGATTTTTATTTTATGCTTGTTTTCTTGATAGTAGATATAGAGTTATAAATTTAAAATCTTTTTAAAAAATTAAAGTAATTTTAATCTTCTAGTATGTACTTTCATCATTGATCTCATTTTATTTTATTAATACAGGATAATTGCATAAAGTAGTGGGATTCATTGTGGCATTTTTATAGATGCATCCCATCACCATCTCAATCCTGTTCCCTGTGCCTTCCATTCTAGTTTCTGATATTCCACTTCTTTTCCTGTGCTGTGTACATGCAGAGGTTTACTTTTGTTGCCGTTTTTTGGGGCTTGGGGTTTGTTAGGTTTTGGGTTTGTCTGGTTTTGCTTTGGTTTTACACTGCACATATAAAAGGAAATCCTTGAGAGCTCTTTTCCTACTGTCTGATCTGCTTAGCCTGGTGACTTATTTTTCCACTCATGTTTCCGAAGATGAAGTGGTTTTCTCCTATAGCTGATTCCATAACTTAGCAGCTGTAAATAATGCCACTAATCCTGACTGTATAATGTCTCTACTTTGTCCTGCCATCAATCCCTTCAGATGATGTGGCCTCCTGCGCCAAGATCATGTGATAGATAGTTCTACTTTTGGGTTATTGAATAGCTACCATAGTTTACATTGCTGCTAGTAGTACATAAAAATTGTCCCCAAACACCTCAGGGACTTTGTTGTTGTGCTTGTTTTGTTTTTCTTGATATTGTTCTAACTGGATGAGATGAAATGTCAATGTTGTGGTTTGTGGTCAAAAGAACTAATGGCAACAGGACAGGCCTGTTATCTAAAGGATACTGGAAACTGGGTGTACCAGAAATACATATGAGATGCTTTCCTGCATCTGTGTTAAAGGAAGCATTTTGTAGAATGCAGATTCCATTAAATAATAAAAGCACAGGTTAATAATAATACCAGTGCCATCATTTAACATGAAATCCCTTGCTGGGTAGTGACTGGGTATGGATTATGAGTTGGTAAGTGCTACTTATCCAAACAGCCACCACTGGACTTTCCCTATTAGTAAATGAAAAAATAAAAACTATCTTGCAAAACCTTCTTGACATATTTTCCTAATCTCTCCATCTGACTACACTGCCCTGGCTCAGTTGGGCTGTGGACACAGATGCACTCTTGTCCATCTGTTTGGCAGCTCACAGTATCTTATTGCAGTGTAGGGACATTTTTCTTTTATTGATTATTTAGTTTCCATAACTTTTTTCTTCTCTACTGTTGTATGCCTTAGCTCACCATCCAGATCCTCAATTTCCCCTAGTACTGAAATATTTGTCTGCACTAGGGAAAGTTCTTTGTTATTCTAGCATGCTAATGATGATTAACTATCATTCACCTTGATCCATGTATCCCATTCACAGGTTTTCTCTCAAATTTTGGAGATAATATGTATTTTTATTATTTGTGTATGTATAGGTAATTTGGGGATATTAGTTATGATTGATATAAAAATTCCATATACCTCATTGAATAGAGCCAGCATTTCTTATGATAATCTATCCCCCTAAGGGGAGTGAGGACCTCGGGAGATTTTAACTTTTCACAGTTGTGAGAAATGCTGGAGGATCCAGTACATAAACATGCCAAGTGTTAATAAATATTTCATACTTCAGAAAACACACACATACACACACACACACACACACACACACACATATCAGTTGGACCAGGTTTGAGAAGTCCTAGAATAAACCTATTAGAAGCATGGAAAATTCTGTTAATTCTATCTATTATACTTAAGTGGGTGGATATATTTTCCATCCTACTATTTATATTGTTTTTCTCCATAAGCTGTTGGTCTTACTCTGAAAGCACACGGACACAAAATACACATGACTGAGTCATAAACATTTTGCTTCTAATTGCACTTGTCTTTGATGAATGAGAGAGTTAGATATTGGTTTCTTTTAAAGGAGAGATCATGCTGAGAGGTCAATACAATAATAAGGTGTAGAAGCAGGCAGATAGCAAATCAAAATAAAGTGGCTTACTCTATTTCAAATAAACCTTTCTGTTTTATACATTCTAGATTTTTCATATTTTTTTACTATCTTACTTGAAGGTTTTTAAATAATTTCATACCCTCTTCAGCCTTTTTCTCAAGCTCAAAGTTATTCTAGAAAAGCTATCCAGACAAATACTAAGTTGGGTATCAGAGAGAAATATTACTACTGCCTTATGAACTGGAAGGGAAGAAGGTGCAAGTCTCTTCAGACCCAGCTCTTACTGAATCAGTATTTAATTAATTATCAATGAATTAATTCATTTTCATGATTATCCCCTTTTCTTTTATATAGTGATGTTACTGTTAGATTTTCCTCCTGAGCTCCAGTAGAATTGATTGCTTTCATTTCTATAATATGTACATGGATTCTCCTACCCCACTTGGTTTTTTTTTTTATAGAAAACCTAGATTTATTTAACTATTACAAAGACAAAACATTATTAAGAGGACTTTGCAGATTCATTACAGATTACTTATTCTGTTACAGAAAGCTAAGAAGGTAGACGGTCAAGGACCTAAGCAGGAAGAACGTTAAGAGCAGACTGGGGAATGAGGAGGGACAGAAGCTAGCACAGAAGAAGCATTGTGTCCTGGGAGGTTTGGTTGATGTTTCCCCAGAAGTGACCTAGAGTTAGCTGGAAGTAAGGGACCCATGCCTCTGTGGAAATGCTAGAGACTGCTCCTCTGGAGCTGTACTTATCATTTTAGGGATAAGAGTTCTTTTAACCCCTCAAGACGATATCTAAACTTCAGCGTCTTTTTCTCACCCAGTCTATACAGTGTGAGCTTCGTACATTTCACCTTGTAGGCCTTCCAGCCAACAGATATGCACACATCAAGGGCAGGAATTAGAGGCTTACTCAGCAGACACTTAGATATAGAAAGTTTGAAGATAAGTGAGATCCACAAATATCCTTTCAGTTAATTCACCTTTGTTGATAAAGGTCACGGTCTCTTCTGCTGAGTAAGTTTGCTGATTCATTATAGTCTGTCTTGAAAAATAAGTTTTGGAGAAGGAAAAGCCTTTCACCAGCCCTACTATGGAGGGGAAGAGGTACCAAGTTCTCACCTACCATTACAAGAGAGTTGTATAGCAACATAAGTCATCTTCAGTGATCAACATCCTCAAATTGTCCAGCAACAGTTGGTGTGGTATCTGCCTCCATGTCATCTTCATAGTCTTTTCCTGAATCTTCTGTCAGGACTCCTGCCATATTAAACTGGCAGGGACAGAAGTAAAAATGTGAGAGAAACAGAATATTTCAGAGGAACATGGCTTTACAATTGGTCACATGACTGAGATGCAGCAGAGTCAGCAGAAACCATTTTCTTAATATTTAGGTGGGAGCCAAATAGCTCACAATATGAAATGGTGGTACCTGCTTAAATATACTATTCAGGTCACTGGAACTACATACCTAGAACATTGTGAATCTGATGCTATGAACAATAGAAGTAGTATAAGGAAATAAAAATTGAGAGGCTGGTCAGGAATTATGAATTTGGAAGTTTAAAGAAAAAAAATCACCACAAATATAAATACTAAATATTGAGCTTGTCATTAATTACAATGGCATATACCCCAAAACACAAGTTTTTTCTTTATTTAATGAATGAAACATATTAATGAGATTAATTAATTTATTTACTTTATTCTCTTCTTGGTTTTGATTGATGTTTGTAAAATGTTGTCATGTAACTAGATATAATCATACAGATAATAGTACCTACATTCACAACCTTTATCATCAAGAAATAGTACCATAGTACAGCATGAACATAGAAGCATAGATAGAAATATATATATAATTTATATAATGCATGATATTTAATACATCAAGTATATTAATTACTTTTATTTCATGGAACTAGAATCAACAAAAGTATAATTTGACTATTATGAAATAGTCACACTGTGAGGAGTGAGGATTTTATTGTTATACACAGGGAACCCGGGTTGATAACCTAGCTCTGGCGCAGCAGAAGGGTTTAAGGGCCCCTGCTCCAATGGGTAGTGGTCTTTAAAGAAAAACCTACATACTCAAAATGCTACACACCTTGACATTCCAGGACTGGGCAAAGGGATAAGGTGCAGCAGCTATTGGAGTTTTCTGGTATGAATCCAACCTTTCAATCCATTGGCTGCTGCGAGTTCACTAGCAGACCTGAGCCCTGAATGAATCCAGGTCCTCACATTTCCCCCTCTGACTGGTTCCTGAGAGTCCCAATCATGGACCTCTCATGTCTTTAATTCTAGGTCAGAGTCCAAGGAGTCCATGTACTTACCAAGGCTTCAGTCCCAGCAGGAAAAATTATCAGTAGGAGCCACACTACCACTTTGAGGAGATTGTCTGTATCTTCCCATCCTTCGCTCTGGAAATCTGCATTGAGTGTATAGGGGTCTGCTGGCCTGGTGGGTTCCAAGGACCATAAGAAGTGACGTCCCTTAAGGTGGACCCAGTCCCCTGATTGAAACCTGTCAGGGGAAACACCGGATTCATAGAGGGCCGTAAGCTTAGGCCACATTTCTTTGTTTGTCCACCAGGCTCCTTGCGTAGCATTGAGAAGATCTTGGTCATCTACTTCTGCCAGCAAGTCCACCTAGAGGTTAGGGATGATGTGGCAAGGGATGCCAAGCATAAATTCAAATGGGGTTAGCTTCATCTGATAAAGGTGATTCCTGGTCCCATATAAGGCAAAGGAGGCCACCCAGTCTCCCCCAGCTTCCAAGGTCCCATTTTAGAGTACAGTTTATCCTGTCTATTTGTCCTAAACTGTAGGGTCTGTATACATAATATAATTTTCTATCACTCCCCAGAAAGGTGACTAAATTCTGACCTACCTGGGACACAAAAAGCAGTCCATTGTCTGATCCTATCATGGTTGGAAATCCATACCTGTACAGGATGTCTTCAGGTAACTTCTTTGCCATCACCAGCACTGTTTCATGTTTTGTGGGAAAAGCTTCTGTCTAACAAAACTAGCAGATACCTGTCACCATACTTGCCAGGTTTTTTTTTTCTTTTTTTTATTGGTTTTTGAAAATCAGTATCAAACATATAAAAAAGCAAAACATTCAGAATAGATAACAAAAAAACCTATACTGTAATAAAATTTCTCTTTTCTCTAAAATACATGAAACATAAAAAATAAAATCTAAAGCTCCTCAAGCCAGGTTAGGCTTAGTTACAGATAAAGAAAGCACAGTAGGTCACAGCTAATGCCCATGGATGCACTACGGCCACTGCAAATTTCTGCTAAGCAATCCTTCTACAGACGAACTAGAAGTTTTATTTTGTTTTGCTTATGTGTGTTTTTTAAATCACTTTATTCACCCATCATCTTTCAATGAAAAAAATAATGTTTTTGCTTAAAATCCACTGAGTGAGTACATTCCCTACTTATCCTTCTGGGTTTGTGAGACCTCACTCAGGAATATTTTCTCCAAATCTATCCATTTGCCTACAAATTTTAGGATATCATTTTTTCTTACTGCTGAGTAGTACTCCATTGTGTAGATGTATCACAGTTTGTTAATTCATTCTTCAGTTGAGGGGCATCTAGGTTGTTTCCAGGTTCTTGCTATTACAAATAATGCTGCTATGAACATAGTTGAGCTAATGCTTTTGGGGTGTGAATGTGCATCTTTAGGGTATATGCCCAATAGTAGTATTGCTGGATCCTTGGAAAGAATGATTCCCAGTTTTCTGAGAAACCTCCATACTGCATTCCAGAATGGCTGAACAAGTTTACACTCCCACCAACAATGGAGGAGTGTTTCCCTTTCTCCACATCCTTTCCAGCATAGGCTGTCATCTGTGTTTTTAATCTTAGCCATTCTGACAGGTATAAGGTGGTATCTCAAAGTTGTTTTGATTTGCATTTCACTGCTGGCTAAAGATGTTGAGTATTTTTTCTTTTTTTTAAAACAAATGTTTTATTCATCTAAATTTTTGCCATGAGGGAGCAACTTAACAGTGAATGTCAGACACGGAGATATAGCTTGAGCATTTTCAATACATGATGCATTTAAGATGGGGAATTTTGTTACCTGCTAACTGTAATACTCTATAATTGTGCAGCAGTGTGGTTATGATCCAGTGATTTAAATGCTCTGTACACAACACTGCTAACTAAATCAGAGAATCAAGAAGAAATAAAACTGTAAGTTAAGAACAATAGAAACACCTCTATTTTTGAGCAAAAGTCCCTGTACCACCACCCCCACACACACTATGAAACAGGCCTGAGTTGGCTGAGACCAAAGTATAAACAAGAGATAGCCCAGGGGTTATCTGATAGCAGGTAATTAACCATGGAATGTCACAGAACTCGAGAGAGCCTAGGTGATTTGATAGCATAAGCCAAGACATAGTTATAGTCTAGGGAGGATGGTTTGACAAACAGCCAACTAAGATAACAGAAGAAATCAGGAAAGTCCCCCCAAAAGAAGCTAATCAGAATTGTATCCATACTAAGACCCCTAATTGATGTGCAACCATGTGGGTTTTACCTTTAAAACCCAGCTTGCAGAGGGGTGGGTACTACATCCAGGTCCTCGTTGCAACTTGCATTTCAATAAACCTTGCTTTTACATTTTGGTAGTTTGCTTTTCTGGTCTCTTCCAGGATCTCACAACAATTGCACAACAGTAGGTTGTGGCTGTGATAGAATCTTAAATTTTATTTTGTAAGATCTACCATAATGATTTTACAATTTAAATGTTAGATAAACTTCAAACTTAAGAAATATAGCTTTAACACATCATATCAACACTAAAATGTTAAACTGCATACTCATATTTTGCAAACTACTTGAGATTTGAGTTTTTCTCCTGACCTAAGTTACTACTCTCTCTAACCTGCTTTTTAGGTAATTTTAAATAATATTCTGTTGGTGATTATGCTTTCATTTTAAGTAAGGTAAACCTCTACTACAAAAGCTAATAACTTGAATATATACAAAAATAACAGGTGCATTCAAATGTCATTTCTTTTAACACAACAGATGATAAATGCCTGTCTATTTTGTGTTAGCAATCCAAAGGATGCCATTTTCATTTCCCAAGATGTTCTCACTACAAAGGGATGATAACTTCCCTTCATAATGAAGTGAGTGGTTCACCTGCTTTGTGAAAAAAAAATTCACTGTATACCTAGAATAAGATGAGATAACAATGGAAAATTATTAAGTTTTTAACTATTTATGTATGTATTACAAATGCAAAGTATCTGATGCTCTATAGAAAGGTATAAATTGAGCATTTTTTCAAGTGTCTTTCAGCCATTTTTAATTCTTCTGCTGAGAATTTCCTCTGTATTTCTGAACCCCATTTTTTGATTGGGGTTAGGGTTATTCAGGGTTTTGGGCACTAGTTTCTTGAGTTCTCTATATAGAGATCAGTTCTCTATCACTTGTAGGGTTGGTGAAAATCTTTTCCCATTCTCTAGGCTGTTGTTTAATGACTGTGTCCTTTGCCTTACAAAAACATCTCAGTTTCAGGAGGTCCTACTTATTGATTGTTGTTCTTAGTGTCTGTGCCACTGGTGTTATATTTAGGAAGTGGTCACCTGTGCCAATGCATTGGAGGGTATTTCCCACTTTTTCTATCAAGTACAGTGTGGCTGGGTGTATGTTGAAGTCTTTGATCCACTTGGATTTGAATTTTGTGCAGAGTGATATGCTTGGATCTATGTGCATTTTTCTACACACTGCCATCCAGTTATGCCAACACCATTTGTTCAAGATACTATCTTTTTTCCATTGAATATTGTGGACCTCTGTTCAAAATCAGTTATTCATAGGTGTGTGGGTTAATGTCTGGGTCTTCAATTTGATTTCATTGATCCACAAGTCTGTTTTTATGCCAGTATCAGACTGTTTTTATTACTCTAGCTCTATAGTATAACTTGAAGATGGTGATGCCTGCTGAGGTTCTTTTGCTGAGCAAAATTGTTTTGGTTATCTTGGCTTTCCTGTTATTCCAAATAAAACTGAGTATTGTTCTTTCAAGGTTTGTAAAAACTTGTGTTGGGATTTTGATGGGAATTGCATTGAATCTGTAGATTGCTTTTGGTAAGATTGCCATTTTTACTATGTTGATCCTACCTATCCAGGAACATGGGAGATCTTTCCATTTTCTGATATCCTCTTCAAATTCTTTCTTCAATGATTTAAAGTTTTGTCAAACAGATCTGTTGATTCCTTTGTTTAGTTACACCAAGATATTTAATGCTATTTGCAGGTATTATAAAGGGTGATGTTTCCCTTATTTCTTTTTCAGCTTGTTTGTCTGTCTTTAGTGTATAGGAGGGCTACAGATTTTTTTTTTTTTTAGTTAATCATGTATCCTGCTATCATCTACATTCTTTGCTTCATTTTGTACCTTTTTTATTGTTTCTACTTCAATTTTTAGTTCCCAGAATCATTCTTTCGTTTGTTGGATTTCTCTTTCTTGGCTTTCTTTCAAGGATTTGTTCTCTCTAATTTTTTATTTGTTTTTTCTTCTATTTCTTTAAGGAACTTTTTCATATCCTCTTCTAAGGCTTCTATAATCTTCATGATGATGTTTGTATGGTTGTTTCTTTTTGTTTCCTCTTCATTGCTCCTTTCAGGTCTTGGTGTTGTAGAGATATCAGCTTCTTCTCTTGATGCCTTGTTGTTCTTTATATTGTTATATGTATTCTTGCACTGGTGCCTGTCCATTGCTTCCTTGGTTCAGTCTAGTCAGGTCTTAGTGGAATATTGGTCCATTGTGGCTACAGGGGTTGTGTGTCTACTGTCTGTTCTGGAGTCTGCACGATTTCTTACTCTGGTCAGGTCACAGGATCCTCACTGTCTGAAGCCGTCTGACTCCTACTCCACCTTGGAAAACACAGGGTCATGCTGTTCAGAGAGACATTTGTCCATCTGTGATGAAGCAGTCTGCCTTGAAGGTAGGACCCAGGCACTTGTGATGTATTCCTTGGGATTACTGGGGAAGGCTTCTCTCAGCCCTGGACCAGGGCAAGCCTGTTCGTGAGGTCAAATCCTGGACTGTGGCTCTGGCCTCTGGAATGAGGTCCCCAGGAGAGCCAGGGGCTGGAACTTGCTCACCTCCTCCTCCATGCTGAACCATGGATCTTTGCTGTGTCAAGCTGCCTAAGACCCACTGTGCCTTGGACAACAGGGGATCATGCTGTTACTTTGTTCCACGCACCAGGTTTTATTTCAGTAAAGCTCACTTCCCAGTATGCTCCAGACTTCTCCCTGTGTCAATACCCAGGGTTTCCAGGGTTAACAACAGCACTGGTGAGCTGACAAGCTTTGCAGGTGGTGACAATGTTTACAAGAAAGTCCTGCATTCTTTGTGTTCCCACATGATCTTGGTAAGCAGTCTCTTTCCCAAATGCTCAGGCAAGATAATTCTACTGACTGCAGCTCTCCACCACCCATCTGTGCACTGGATGAGGGGGAGGGTTTCAATCGAGGAAAGATCTTCCTTAGCGTACCCAGGTGCCCCATGGTCCACTAGCACACGTGTAAAAACTACATCAGTTTGGAGTGCCACCTGTCGGGTGGTTTCACTTGCCAGTCTGTGAACCTGAGTACAGGTCCATCCCCTCTCTGGTGTCCTGGGCAATAGACAATGGTCAGCTTCATGGATAACCAACCATGGAGTCTTAGAGAGGGCTATCAGCTCTACTCATTGGACAGATGACCCAGGTGGTATTGGGTCTACCCATACTACCTCTTCTGCAGTAGTAACTACACCTCCCACATACCTCAGGCTGTCCTGCATGAAGCTGATGCAATTTGTATATCAGGTAGCTTCTGCAGTGGGCAATTCAATGTCTTGAAAGTCTGGCCTAATGCTGTGTTCCTGAGCCAGAATCCCAAAGCAATTGTGCAGTGGTGCCTCCAAATCCAGATCGGGCAGTAGAGTAGCTGGATTCAGAGCTGAGGGCACCTGGAAGGTTATTCCCGCAGGATTAAGCAACATTATCTGGTGCTGAGTCATTCTGGCATTGAACAGCCACTGATTGGGGGGCTGCTTAAGAACTCCTTCAAGTGCATGGGGGGTGGTTATGATGAGAGTCTGTTCCAAGGTCAACTTGTTAGCGTCCTTAACCAGCTGTGCCACAGCTGCTATTATGCAGCGATAAGATGGCCATCCAGCTGCCAGTATTTGGGTTAGGACTCCTTTGACTATCCCCTTGCTCTCACCTATGTATAAATAAAATGGCTTGGTCACATCTGGCAGACCCAGTGCTGGGGATGAAAGTAGACTCTGCTTGACTTTGTCTAAGGCTATCTGGTGGTCCTCGGTCCAGATGAAGTCCCACCCTTCTTTGTTGGCCTCATATAAAGATTTGTCCAATTCTTCAAATCCTAGGATCCACAGATGACAGAACCTCACTGAGCCCAGGAACTTTCTCACTTGTCTGGCTGTAGTAGGTGTGGGGATCTGAAGTACTGTCTCTTTCCTCGCACCTGAGAGCCACCGCTGCCCTTCCTTCAGGATGTATCCCAGGTATGTTACCTGTTGCTTGCAGATTTGGGCCAAAGTCTGCAATAGCTGCTCAGTCCCCACCAGGCAAGTTTCTTAATCTGTGGCTGCATTCAGCAAGTAGTTAACATGCAGACTAATTTCTGGGCTCTGTGTAGCAGCCAGCAGCACATTAGACATGTGCTGATTCCCAAGTTGCTTTCCTTTGAATTTCTTTTTCTCTGCACTCTCCCTTTCATATTCTTCCTGAGCCACCTTCACTAGCCCTGCATCCTTATCCATTCTCTATGGTACAGCCCCTACTCAAATTTTTAGGCCATCATGTGGCTTCATTGGGGACACCCAAAAGAGACTGGCAACAGACTGCAAGGGGGGTCACCTTACCTTCAGCCATATTACAATCCCACACCGGGCAGAATAAGGGAGAGGATGCATCTGCAATAGCCTGATTGGCTGTGGATTCTTCTGTGACACTGCCCTGAACCAGAACCAGCTTTTGCGTCTTGGTCTGCATCCCATCTCTCTCCTCTGCCATAAGGGGTACCTATACAAGCTGTGTACAACCATCACCATCCCACATGGGAATGGCTGCACATGGATAGGGGGTATAAAAAGGTGGGGGAGAGACCTCATCCTCAGTGCTACCTCCTTGATGGGCCTCCGGCCTAGGAGCCAATGGGGTCTTGACCTGACAAAGCAAGATGATTTAATCCAAGGAGGTGGATTTTCTACTAAATCTCTCCAGACTACTAGGTAGGAGACTTGATCTGCGCATCCAGTTTGAGGTCTGAAGACCACTTTCTCCATTGCCACTTTGAGAGCCAAATCAAAGATTCCTCCCAGAGGCCAGCCTACACATAGTGCTGGCCATTCTGACCTGCAAAGGGTGGCAAATTTGGACTTTTTAATCGTAACAGAAACTTATTAGCATGTGCATTAACCTCTTGATAATGGTTTAAGATTAAGTCCAATGGTGAAGAAACTGCCTGCTTTCTGGCCCTCATAATCGAGAACGCAAATACAGAGAAACACAGACACCACAGAGGACAGACTAAATCCAGAAATCGTCTGTCCCATGACATTCCTTACAAATATGGGACCCTCTGTCCCCATAGAGATTTAAGGATAGAAATCCTTACAGATATGAAGTGCCCTTTGTATCCTTCTTACTATAGATCCTTGAGGTCCTTGGCCTCAACAGGCAAGGGAAACTTCCTACTGTTACAGACACAGGCTGGAAAGCCTAATGCTTTCCCCCTGATTCCTTCCCTGGGGAACTTAGCTCTGCCACAGCCCTGCATTGCCCACTGCTCAGCTACAGACACAGGCAGGGAAGCCCAATGCATTCACCTTGGTTCCTTCCCTGAGCAATTTGGCTCTGCCACAGCCCTGCATTGCCTACTACTCAGCTACAGACACAGGCAGAGAAGCCCAATCTGTTTCCGTTGATTCCTTCCTTGGGCAACTTGGCTCTGCAACAGTCCCACATCACTCCACTACTACAGACACAGGCTGGGAAACTCCATGTGTTTCCCTTGATTCTAGGCAACTTTTCTCTACCACAGCTCTGGTTGCCCTTTCCTGGTGCCCACTGGCCCGCACCCAAGCCTTCCTGTCAGGCCACACCAACCTGAGCTTTCCCAGTCACTGGCTCACTCCAGGAGTCTTCCCGGCCTAGCAGGCCAACCTACTCCCTGTCACTGCTGCTCTGCACCATAGGCAGCTTCTAGTCTCCGACCACCCGGGAGGCTAGACACGCTGTGAAGAGTGAGAATTTTATTATTATATACAGGGAATCCCGGTCGATAACTTAGCTCTGGCGCAGCAGAAGGGTTTAAGGGTCTCTGATCTGGTGGGCTGGGATCTTTAAAGAAAAACCTACATAATCAAGATGCAACATGCCTTGATGTTCCAGGATTGGGCAAAGGGGTAAGGTGCAGCAGCCACTGGAGTTTTCTGGAGTGAATCCAACCTTTGAATTCATCGGCTGTTGTGGAGTTCACTTACAGACCTGGGCCCTGCCCCAGGTAGCATCATGTGAATGAATCCAGGTCATCCGCAGGAAAGACTTTTGAAAAAATTAGTAAATGACTTAACAGAATTTCTTTACCTTACCTATAGGACTTACAGGAATTCATGAGGTTTCCAAATAAATACAGTAACTGGGTAGCTAGTTTTCTAACTTCTCTGGGCCCCATGGTTTAGATGAATATTCCTACCTGCAGTCCCACAACGGCTTATAAAATAATGACTCAGAGGCTTATATTAGTTACAAACTATTTGGCTTATAGCTCTGGCTCATTACCAACTAGGTCTTATAACTTAACTCATTTCTATTCATCTATGCACTACCATGGTTTTGCCTGTGTCCCATTACAGCTTGCTTTCTGGGCAGAAGCTTGGAGTATCTGCCTGACTCTACCTTTACCTCTACTTGGATTTCTTTCCTGCCTCTAAACTGCCTTGCCAGAGGCCAAAACAGCTTCTTTATTAACCAAGGGTAATAAAGCATATTCCCAGCACACAGAAAGACATCCCACATCAGTAACTGCTCTCAGAATTATAAGTGTAATAGTAGCTTATCTGGGAGAGCAAACATAACTGCTTTGATGGCTCTTATTCAGTCTTTGTGGAGGTAGTGACAAATGAGGATTTCTAGGAACTAACTAAAAGAAAAGGTTGACTGTCAGGAAGGCATGTGTACTAAATAAAAAATGTTATCAAGGCCCAGAAGCTGGAGCTAGAGAATATAAAGTTGTTTAAAAGATTTTTATTTAAAAATAGAACTTATGAGTAAGATGCAATTCACTAAGTACATTGTGCTCAATGTCATATCAGGGGTTTTCAAATATTTCTCCCTTTCAACCCTGAGATTGTTGAGCAAAGGCTTGCCTTTTCTTGTAGACCACTTAATTTCCTAAACAGAACAACTCAGAAATACTTATGAACATGGACTTGTATGTTCTGACAAACTATGGTTTACACTGTCTTTAAAACAAGTTGCTGTTGGGTAACTAGAGAGTCTGCAGCACTTGAGCTAGAAGTCTGATGACAGAGAGAAGCCAGTCTTAGATGCAGTATGAGTTCTTACAATGTAAATACTAAATAGGGTGTCAGCCACCTTAAAAATAGGATGATGTATGCCAAGACAGCTTTCTAGTATTAACATTTTATCTGTCTGGGACTTGCCCTGAAGACTAGTTGACTTTGAACTTACCAGTTTCCTGCCTTTGACTGCTACTTGTTGGGCTATAGGTGTTTGGCCACACTCAGCTTATTGTTTTCAGATTAATAAAGTAAATATAGACAATGCCTTATGATTTTATACTACTTAGAGGTATAGTATTTTTTCTAAAGACAAACTGTTCAGATTTTATTTTTATATGTCAAGGACAAAAGTAGTGATAAATTGCTTTAATACACTCATCTATTCTTGTAAAAAATGTTTTTAAGGCAGTGAATTTATGTTTTGAAGCTAGGGAAACATTTACTCAAATGCAATATATCGTGGTTGTTCTATACATGACTACTAAATCATATTTGCTAATCAGGTATATTTGCCCTCTTCTAACTTATCCTTTTTCCTGTTAGTCTACTAATTTTGTGAGAAATTTGCTAAAAACCTTACAGTGAAAGAGCACATCTGATCTTTCTTTGTGAATCTAACAACTTGTTTATTTAAATACTTTTAACTATGTACACTGCACCTGTTTGAGGGCATGGATTTGTGCATGTGAGTGCAGTTCTCAAAGAGGCCAGAAGAGGGAGTCAGATCCTCCTGGGCCTGGGATTAGAGGAAGCAGTGAGCATTCAAATAGAGATGCTGAATTCTGATCCTCTAAAAAAAAAAACAAGTGCCCTTAACCACTGAGCCATCTCTCCAGCCCCCAATTTTTGTATTGGGCACATTAAAGTTTTAAGAGGTGATGTCATTGAAAACTGTGATGTAATGTCTCTCAATGCTCCTAATAAAGATTTTTTTAATTGTAATGTAATATATTTTTATTACTATAATTAGCCCATTTCCTTTCAGTGGATACTGTTCTAATATTTGTGTGTTCATTTGTTTTATCCTCGTCTTTCCTGTAATTTTAAATTTTAGGCATATTTTTTCATAGCATGTCAGGTGAATGTTGGAACAACTGTAGAAAATCAAGTAGGGGAGTCATGATTAGTTCAGTCTATTTACACTAAATGTTGCACGGCTATATGACCTCTTTCCCGTCCTGTTTCTGTATGTACTATTTCGCCCTTTATACACATTTCTTTACCTTTATTCCATTTGTGTGGAGTGACTGCATTTTAACACATTACAAATATATCCCATGTTGGTATAAAATAGGCATCAGAATACTCTAGCTCAAGTCCAACTTCACTCATTCCTTGGTTCTGCAGATGAATTGCTATGCCATGGCTATACCTAGTCCTTTAAGTAATTTCTTTAACTACTTTGGAAATAAAGAAGCAAGTTTGAATACTTTCCTAAGAAACACAAAAGCCTAAAAAGTTGTTAACAAACTTTTATGAAAGAAGAAAAATGTCCAATTCTAGTTTAGATGTCATATATTTTTTTCTGGTCTGGTTTTATCTGAAAACTTTATCATGAGCTCTGAAGATAAAACTGAAGATGTTCATTTAGTCATCATCAAATAAATTATAAAACCATATTATCCACCCTCTTGACAGTCTCACTCTGTGGCAAGCAAACAAAAGCATAATCCACTCATATTACCAACAACCTCCCTCTCAGCATGTGTATTTTATGACAACCACTGCCATTAATTCTACCTCAACCCTATTTTGAACATAATAGAATTATTCTATTTTTTGAGTTACATCTTTAGCAATAGATTTGCTTTTAATAATTTGTTTTCTTTTAGTTTCCTGCTTTATTTGCCTTGTAATGTTTTACATATTGTCCAAAAATTTGACAGATAATTTTTACTAAATTCATAATTCTAAATGACATTTTTTTCTTAGCAAAAATTCAAAGACAGAAATTATGTGTTGACTGATCTGCAATTTGAGTGTCAAGTTTTGATTGATGGGTCAATTATTAGCCCAAAGTTACCTTCAGTTCTCTGGAATAGACATATGGCAGGACTTTCTTTGATACATATGAACTTTCAGTTCCTTTGTGAATTGCCCTCTCTTCGTGCATCACACTGTTGTCTTCAGCAAAATGTCCACATATCTAACTTCTAGCTCATTAACTCACTAACCAGATCATCTAATAAAGTTTAAATTTTTTTCCTTCTTGGATCCATCAGCCCATTTAAAATATGTTCATACTTAGAAATTTTGGCCTCAAAAAGCACATAACATCTACTTATATTCTCAATTATATTACTCAAGACCGTGGATAAGCTCTGTGAATAGTGTTACTTTAGTTCTGTCTTTGAACCTCTGCAGTACTCCCGGCACATGCTCACATGCTATGAACTATAAGCATTTTTTCAAAAGGTGCTCCCAAGGACTGAGATGGCATGGCAGTCCCCAGACAGGATTCCCATGTTCTCTCCCCAATGTCTTTTGAGATTCACCAGAGGATCTTTAAAAGTCTGAGCACATAAATGTGATTTCTGGTCACAAATTCACATGAATATCTCAGAATGCTGTTTTCTTCTTGCCATGCAGAACCAAGACAAATTTTCTTGGTATCTGGTTCTGCTTGATTTCCTGATTTATGCATCTCATCTGGTCCCTTTCACTGCATAGGATTTGTTCCTATTTCTAAGGCTTGGTGTATGAAACCAAAACTCTATCCTATACGGAACACTCCACTCACTCCCCTGAACTTTACTCTGGCTTCTCTGGATTTATTTGTTGCTTTTAACAGTTTCTATCACTTGTTTACACCCTTACAATACATTTAAGAGTATGTTTTATAGATCAGTGCTTTGTTCAGCCACCATCATCAGAGAAGCTTCCTCCTGCAGCATATGGGAGCAAATACAAAGACACACAACCAGACATTGCTCTCTGAGGTAAGAGACTTTGGAAGACTCAGCTCTAAGTGGGACATCTCCATAAAATCTCTCCCCTTAGGCCTCAGGGAACCCCATGGAAGAGGATGTGGGAAGCCAAAGGGGATGGAAGGCATCGAGAAAACAAGGCTCTCTAAATCAACATGAGCAATGTTTATATAAAATCACGGAGACTGAAACAGCAGCCACAGGGCCTGCACAGGTTTGCTGCATCAGGTTCTCTGATTATATATTATGGCTTCCGGTTTTGTGTTTTTATGGGATTACTGAGTATGCAAATGAAAGAATTTCTGATTCTTGAGACTTCTCTTGGGCCCTTTTCCTTCTGTTGGTTGGTCCTGTCCAAATTTGATATGATGTTTTTTGTTTTATCCTATATTTTAATTTGTTAGATTATGAATTAGTCAATGAATGATTGAAAACTCAGCCACTAGAGTAAAGGTTAACAACTAAACTGTCATTCACACCTGTTGAAAGAGGAAAATCAGTTTTCTCCAATAGAGTGACACTAGGTTTATTACCACTCCTAAGCAAGCCTCATGTTAGTAGTTGAGCAATAATGCAATGAACATCACAAGCTTTTGTGTTTGCTTTTATTAAAGTTTGGTGGGGTTTTTTTTTGGTTTGGTTTGGTTTGGGGGTCTCGTTTTATTTTATTGGTTTGGGGTGGTTGTTGGTTACGGTTTTGTTTGGTTTTTTATTTGTTTGTTTTTTGAGAAAGAATTTAAAGTAGGGTTGGTGAGGGGAGATCTAGAAGGACTTAGTATATAAAGAAAATATATTTAAATTTTAAAAACTGTTTTAAATAATATGTAAGAGCATGTTTTAGTAAAAATTTATATACATGTATGGAACTGGATGTGTGTTTTATTAAGGAAGGAGTAATGATTAATTATCTTATTTTTGCTTGCTTTTAAAATGACTCTTTTACTCTGGAATTTTACAGGAAAATAAATATACTCTACAATTTAAATTCTCTGGTACTGTATTTCAGTATTCATTAGTAGCCACACTGTGCTGAAATAATAAAATATTACTCACAATCTGCTAAATCATTAGATTAGCTTCTGTTACAGCATTGACAAAATCTTGAGGCACTTCATAGTTATATATATACATATATATTCTATAAATGATTATATGATTTCCAGAACTGAAGGTACAGTGCATCTCCCTGCCCATTGTATACAAACATTGACTTTACAATAAAACTGAAATTGGGGAGAACTTGATACAGGGATTTAATTTTCTGAACTTTTATGATTTATAAAGGCTGCAGATTCTCTTGGTTTTCCTCTCTGAGCTCACTGTTTTTCAGATGCTATTAACAAGAATTGCAGTGGCCAGATCCTCTGCATCCCTTTGCTCCTTCTGTAACAGCTACCTTGTAACTGTGACCTTGTTTTATACCTAAATAAGAGAAAATATTGTCATTGCTTATAATTTTTCAGACTTTATCTTCTCCAACTTGCTAAAACACAGATGTATACTGAGCAATGTGTATGTTCTATCAGCAGAGGCATCTTCACTCTTAACTTTCACGTTTTCCAGTTTTCTTCCCCTCAAACAGAGTGAACAAGAAAGCATAAGAAAACACGTAACTCCAGACAGACTTCGAATGATCGATTGAGCACTAGACTGAATGGTTATGAGGTGGTTGCCTGTGTTTGGGAATGAGGATTTCTTCTGCCCTGAGCAGAACTGCAGTGTAAGCTAATTATTCATTGTAAATGTCTTGAGAGATCACAGTTGCCAGACTGTAGAGCTGCCAGGAGACTCTGGCTCAGACTTGATGGTGATGATGATGATACAGGGAATATGAAGTGATGGTACTTCAGTTAAAAAATCATTTTTGGTTTTTCGATTGGTTTTCTTTAGTTTATTGTAAAATTTTTAGCCTTAGCTTCTTTAAAACTTGAGAATGATTTATGTCCTCTTTCTTCCAAACTGGATAGGAGACTGATCTAAGCACTTTCACAAAGCAAAGTATATGTAAAGTAAAACAAAATTCTGAAGCATAAAAACATGTCAGCCTACTAATTACTTAAAATGACTAAAGTCTATTTTACATTTTTCTTTGTTTCTGGTAGCAGCTAGACTATTACTAAAATAACACTAAGAATTTATGACAATTATTTGAGAGCACCATGAGTATACATATATAATTTTGGAATGCAAAATAAGTGTCAATTAGAGTATTTCTATGTATACATGCATACATGTGCTCATGTGTTTTCACACACATGAGTGAAGACTAGAGGTCAACCTTGAATGTCCTTCCTGTGAAGACACCCACACTGTTTTGTTAGACTGGCTCTTTCACTGGGACCTGAGTCTCACCAACTGGGTTGGCTGGTTGGCTCCATTTCCCAGTACTAAGATTCCAAGTGCACACTATAACATCTACTTGGTTCTAGGGATTTGATTTAGATCCTCAACATTCTATGGTAACACTTTGCTGAGCCATCACTGTGCCTCATTTATTTTCTTTCTTATTGCTTGTTCTAGAAGAACAAGTACAAATTAAGATAGTTTTCCACTCTAATGATTTTTTGCAATTTTAAATATTACTTTGTTTGGACAGATTCTTTAAAAGCTGTAATTCATAGGCCACTGCTTTGTCCACTTAATAGTCAGGTGACTATGAAAAATACACAAGGGCTTTATCAAAGCCAATAATGGCACATGTAATTAAAACAAAATTTACATCTGGTAAATATTTTAGTATAGGATGCACTTATATTTTATATTTTTTAATAAAGACCTATGCCACATACACACACACACACACACACACACACAAACAAACAAACCAAAAAAACAGATTGTCATTACAAGTTTAATATATTTTAAATGTAAACATACATTCAAGTAGCACATTTAAAGAATAATATAATATATTTCTATTTCTTAATCTCTAGTGTTATCCATAATGGTATACTATTAACTTATTAACTAAAAATATATTATTTAATGTATCCCCCAATACAGTCAATACCATATTTTCTATACTGTAAACTGTGTTTTAAAATAACATTGCAAAATATCTGAATTACAAACAAGCCACAATGTTTGGAAATTCCTAATGACAGACTTTTGCTTGAAAGCTACAAATGGTGATTAAGAAATGGTGCTTTATGAATATTTTCAGTTGACTATTACAAGCCTCACCACTCAGATAACAGCAGCAGAAAGTGAGAGACCTAAAGACCCACTCCTCAAAAAGTCAGTGTGTGCTGAAGAAAGACCTTAGTTATCAGTAACCGTTCAACAGAGATAAAATAAATTAACATCACAGAGAAGAGCATGCAAACACACACAAACACAAACATTCACACACACAGAGAGACACACACACAAACACAAGCACACACATATACACACACACAACACCACTCCAAAATCTTTCTTATTATACTTAGTCATGCTTGGAGGAAGGTTTTCAACATCCCTTTGTAAAATCAAGTTTGCACTGAGCTTATTCTCAAAAATACAAAAAAAAAAATGGCTTTCAGCTGTTTTAAAATGGCAGTTCTGTCAAAGCCATTCTGTGAGTCTTTTCCCTTCAGTTTAATTTTAATGGTTTCAACCTAAATAAAATCTCTTGCATAACATCAACCAGCAAAGTCTATTACAAAGGTGAGTGAATGCAGATGACTGTTGGCATCCTCAGAACCAACACATTTTATGCATGAAGTGACTCTTGTCTGTAGGGAGGGAGTACATGCAAATGTTTCTTTACTCTGAACTAAGTTTTAAACAAGAAAAAAAACAATATTGTGGCAGTAGTGTCCTAGACAATGGTCAGGTGTGATTTATCTGAGGTAAGACTGCACTGTGCTTTCTATTGTCAGTTTGGAAACTTGTGAACAAAGACTCAAGCCTGTGCCAAGAGAATTTCTTAAGCTTTGACCTTCTTGCAACAAAAAGAAAGAAAGAAAAAAGTAACCTGCACCCCAGAAGCAAGAAGTAGCATGCTTCTAGAGTTGCACCAATCCCATTAAGGAGAACAGTTAAAACAAGTATGCAGTACTTCAGCTCCTGCTCCTGTGTCCTGCCTACCATTTATTTATTCAAATCCAGCTTAACATTTTACTTTAGCCAATGAAGCATAAGTGCTAAAAGAAAATTCTCATTTAGCCGACCAATAATTTAATAAAAAATGGGTTGCTAGTTTTTAAAACTTTATTTCTAGTCTATTTTAGTTTTCATTGGTGCAATATAACCAAATGTATTCATTTCCCTCCAACAACATTAAACTGTCAAAAGAGTTCTATTCAATATCAGAAAATTATTTATAATAGTATTGGGGAAAATGTTGACATAGAATTAAACTGGACTCAGCACACCCCATCAAAAGTTAGAGCAGGAATCTAATATATAACATAGGAAACTTTAAAATAGATTTTACTGGATGGCATCCAAAAGCGAATACATATTTTTAAATAAATAAAAAGTGTATACACTTAATATTACACACAGAGAGATGAAATGACTGGGGTTAATTTTAAGAAAGTCCCCATTTATCTGCTTTTATTGCAGTCATAACATAATACAGATCAGTTTTGCTATTACCACAATTGTTCAGCACTAGTGGCAGCCACATGAACGTACGACCATATTTCTGTATTTCTTCAAAATGACATTGGAGCTATCATCAAAGTACAGAACAGAGATGGCATTTAGTTTGGTTGGAGCACAGCAAGGCTTGGGGACGTGATCAGGAAACATCAGATGAACCTGGCAAAGAAAGAAAAGAAAAAGAAATGAGGTAAACATTATATTTACAGCTGTAAGAATATGATGTTTATATTGACTTTTGGAAAGGCCTATTCATCATCTGATTCTTGTATAATATAAATGACCAGGGAGCAGAGACTGGTCAACAGAGGGCAGGAGTTGGAGACTGATCAGCAGAATATATTCTCAGTCAACAAGCACTAAAAAATCAAACAGCCCTAAGTAAGTATGGGGGCTTGAAATCAGATAACACAAGCTCTGTATGGAATATTCAGTGGAATTTGGGGGCCACAGTGACATGACATTTAGCCCTGTTTTAAATGACTAAGTATCTTCTGTGTATAGCCTAGAGGCTGTGGGCTCAAGTCAGTGCAGACACACTTGGACTAGAGAAAAATTTTAAGTCTACAGGAAACCGTAATAGAATAGCTAAACAATACATCACAAACACTGTGCCAACTCTTAACTCCTACATGGTAAAGATAAGCTAAAATCCACAATGAAATAAAATCTATACTTATTTTGCCTGCACTTGAGACTCTTTCCTACTGGTTTGCCATGTACAGACAAGATAGGAGGGTTTGTTCTCAGTCTTATTAGGTCATGTTTGGTGGATATACCTGGGATGATTTTTTTGTTGGTTTTTGTTTTTGTTGATCTGGAAACAGAAGAGGGTTGATCTGGTGTGGAGAGAGGAGGTGGGGGAGGACGAAGGGAGGGAGAGGAAACTGAGGTCAGGATGTAATGTATGAGAAAAGAATAAGTTTAAAAATAAATCTAGAACTTGCTTTACAGCACTGGTGTAAGCTCTTCTTCACAGAGATTTGACTGGAGTTTCACATCATTTTCCTTCTCTTGTTCACTCCTTAGAGCACTGCCAAAGATCAGGCTGAGGCTGAAGCAAGGGATCCAGAAACTTTGCAAATTGAATATCCATTTCCTTACAGACTAAAAGTGTAGTTGTATGGAGAAGAGAAGGGCTTAGAGAAAAGCTTGGTACTCACTTGGATCAGACTGGCAGTTTGCCTGTAAGTTATAATTGATCTGGAAACCAGAATATGGTTCCCACTTACTCTGGCCGTTCCCCCGAAGGAGTTTATGGGAAGTCCCCTTGATAAGCCTTAAGGGACCCACAAAAAAGCAGATGCGGCCTTTGAGAGTTTTGGTTTCACAGTATCCTGGCTAAAATGATACACGATGCCTGCATGTGAGCAAAAACACCGGACAAACCACTGATCTCACATAAACTTGAAATTTCCAAAGACCTCACAAAACTAAAAGTTGGCGAGTTTGTATAGATTTCAGATGCAGTTTTATCTCATTTCTTTATGCATTTCTCATTAGCTTTATTTCCCATAACCCGCACAGGCATGATTGATAATGTCCCATGGTTTCAGTGGCCTTGGCAGCCTCAATAAGCATCTGCTCCAAACAAAATGGATTGTTCTGGAATGATTCTTCGAACGTATTAGTCACAAACATGCTCTTCTTTAACAAAAAACATGCCTATCTCCTCACTCAACATCCTTCACAGAGCAAATGTAAGACTATTTACAACACCACAAACACCAAATTCATGCCCTGTGAGCTTGAGATTTGCAATGATGTGTCTTTATACAAGGATAAAAAGCAACATAGGAAAAGGTCTTCCAACTTCACATCAGGATTTTTTTCTCTTTGATAACACTTTTAGACTGTAGCCTAAAAAACTAAAATACTTATTTATATCTTTATATTAAAAAAAAGTAAATAAAGAAAAAGGATTATTTGACAAAAAGTTTTTTTCCAATCAGTATTTATGCTTAGCCTGAAGGAACTTTGACATATTGGACACATATCTTAGAAAAAATCTGTTTTCTTAGTCAAGCGTCATAACTTTACAAACAAATCAAGAATTTTGATAAATCAAGTAGCATTATTTTATAAGCTGTTTTAGTTAGAGCTTTTATTGCTGTGATGATACATCATGATCAAAGGCAATTTAAAGAGAAAAGGGTTTATTTCATCTTACAATTTGTAGTCCATCATCCAAAGAAGTCCAGGCAGAGTCTGGAGGTAAGAGCTGAGGCCGAGGCCATGGGGAAATGATGCTTTCTGGCTTATTCCTCATGGCTTTATCAGTGTGCTGTCTAGTAGCACCTAGTACCAAGCCCAGAGGGGCACAACCATAGTGATCTGAGCCCTCTCACATCAATCATCAATCAAGAAAATCTACTTCAAGGTTGGTCATAGGCCAATAGAGGGTACTCATTTTCTCACTGAGGTTCCCTTTTCCAAAATGACTCTGTCTTGTGTCAAGGTGACATAAAACTATTCAGCACATAAACTAACAGTAGCTCTTCCTCTCTGACACTACATAGGGTGATCATGACTGTTCCTTCAAAAGAGAAACCTTCACCATACTTCTAAATCCATCAACTGAAGTCTGAGTGCAGTTCCCTTGTACAGCATATCTGTTATGCATTGCTCAAGAATACTAACCCTTATTAGTGTTTGTGAGGTGAGGCATAGCTAACTCTAATTCTCCCCAGGGATTTACTTTATGGCTCACATTTGATTGTTTAAGGGAGGATCTATGTAGCCTTGGCTGTCTTGGAACTCTCTCTGTAGACCAGGCTGCCTTTAACTCAGAGATCTGCCTGCTGAGTGCTGGATTAAAGGCGTATGCCACCACTGCCTGGCTGAAAAGAACATTTTATATGTGGCTGTCTGTTAAAATGCTTATTTGCTTTTTTTCTTGTCTTCTCTCTGGTTTTATTTCTAAAATTTTTCTAAAACCTATTCTTACCCACCATAGACAAGCACTTGTACTTCAGATAAGCCTGGAGAGTCTACACCATCTTTTAAGTCAAGAGTGATACCAGATAAGTATCAATGAATTTAAGTACTTGATGTGTGTGTGTGTGTGAAAGAGAGAGAGAGAGAGTCCTTATTTATAAACCATCTACTCTATCAGCTTTTGAGTTTAAATGAATTAAAGGAGAAAAGTAAACTTTGGAGGTCAAATGCAAAATCTAAGAATTTAGAGCAGAGTTTACTAAAAAAAAAAAAAAAAAAAAAAAAAGAAATTCTATAACATAATCTAGTGTACCTCCTAAGAAACTACTGTCTTCCAGAGACTGTCCTCTGACACATCAGTGTGTTTATTAGATGGGGGAAATCACAGATCCCTCAGTCAACATTTCACTCTCTTAAGCACAGGAATATGCTGAGGTTACTGGAAATTGAATCACTGCTAAGTATCTGAAATTATGGAAGAAGAAAAAGGAAAGATAATTTTCTTTTTTAAATGACAAGAAAAGAGGAACTGAGGAGGAAAACTCAAATGAAATTAGTCCACTCCTTGTACGTTATATTCAATGACTGTACTACCAATGCGTATTAAGAACTTGCTTGAAATAATTATGTCAAAAGATCTCAGATGAAGTTCAGTACAGCTGTTATCCAATGTTTCAGCAAAGATGACAAGGCAGTTACTAGTTTAAAACTCATCTGGTTAATTGCTGTGTAGTGATGAAATATAGTATAGTATAGTATAGTATAGTATAGTATAGTATAGTATAGTATAGTAATAAAACTTTATTTAATTTACTTCCGCTTTCCCAGCTGATTTTGTCCTAATTCTGAAACCAGGGTTATTGATTTAAATCAATCTGAATTTTTTTAAATTGTTACCTCCAGCTATAGGTCACAAAGAAATTTAAGAACTTGGGGTTGGTAATTAAATGTTCTTTAAAACAACTCTATACTGTGTATGTATTATAAACTAGCTTCTATACCATAAGCATAGAACATACCAGAGTCTGGACTATGGCATGGTTGGTAGCATTCATGTGGGCATTGAGTGGAAAGGAGCATTCTCCATCACAATAAAATGCAGCATACCCTTCTGGTGCTATAATCCAATCCTGAAATGTAAAAAAATCAAAAAAAAATAATATCAGATAAGTAATAGAAAAGATATTTGAGGAGTACTCAAAGATATTTTACCTAAATAAATTTTCTTCCTTTGTTTGATCATTATTCTAAAAACCTAGCTTCTACATCCTTTAATTTTTAGGTGAAATTTACAACAAAAGTATAAATATTTTCATAAGAAATGGTCATTTTCAATTTCTCCCAAGAGGTTACAACATAAAACATAGTATACATTAATCATTCTGTTTGAGGCAAAAACTCTAATAACAAAATAGCATTCTAAACATTCTTTAAACTGGAAATCATTAACTCTGGGGCATTCAAGTGAACCAGAAAATACAGGGAATATATGAAGTCCTGAGCAAATCTCTTATTGACATGAGCATGGCCATGTCAAGAACCCTAGTGGCTCAGACACATGAGAGTGGCAATGCCTTCCCAGGGTCAGGCTCAGAGAAATGGCAAAGCCCTCCCCTAGTTGAAATATAAATGTTGACAACATGTGCTGAAAATATCAGTCACAGCTTCCTCCTCTAAGACTGCAGCTGCAACTGCTCCCCTACAGAGGACCCCCCCTATCAAGATTAGTTAGCCCACCTCTGCCTTCTTCACTATATAATAAACTCTGAATTTCCTGGCTGCTGGTAGTACATCTCCATCAGAGCACATGACCCATCTGATTACAACTCTTCTGTTTGTATGTCTGTCATTTCTTCATTCCCAGTCACCCCAGGCCAATACCAAAGCCTTGGATGCCAAGACAAGTGGTATCTAATGTGGGCCCTTGGCTGCAGGTGACACACGTCAGACAAGCAAGGGAAAACTACAGTGACAAATGCAAGTGTACAAAGGAAGGCAAGGGGAGAGCATTTCTGTAAATTGGGTATAAAACATGGGATGAGCAGGCTCTAGAGATAGTTATAGGCTTGTGCTTTGAAGGAGTTTTGAGGACCCATAAAAAGAAGTTAAAAACATTACAATATGTCAATGTTTAGACTGTGTTCAGGATACGTGCCCAGATAGTCATCCTGAGGAAAGAACTGTGAGGATGCAGGCTTCCAACCAGTGGCCATATTGCACCCTGGATCTGGGCTGCAGTAAGGTTTCAAAGGAGGTAAACACTCCTTGACAGCAAATTTTGTTTAGAACAAGTGATGTGGAGGAAGATACTAATGGTTTTAACTGTTTTCCTGTGTTTGGGTGACTTGATCCACAGACTCAAAACCAAATGTCAGAGAAGGAAGCATGAGACCTAGGGTTGGGAAATAAACCAGCAGTTGTATTTCTGATATATCTAGTAATTATACCCAGGCATATAAGTCCAGTTCAAGGGGAAGCCCACTGGATCTATGTATTCATCTAGTAGCTTTGTCAGATCCTCTGATGCGATTATATTAATTATATTAATGACACTCTCAATTTCAAAAGTCACTTCTCTAACTACCCAATGTCCCAATGGGTCTCACTCAACTATTTGAAATGGGCTGTGATTTTGTTCAAATGTGATTCTCCTTTATCATTTCCTTGGGGCATTCCTCTCAAAGAAACCTGGAGAGCCACCCTGCTATAGAATGGTATCCATAGTAGATACGAAAAGAGGAACCCCTGGAATTTAAGGCCTCCACAGGATACGGCAGCTCTCATCACATCCACTGAAAAACTGAATGTACATAGTGCTATATATGTGTGTGTGTGCGTTTGTGTATATAATTTTATAGTATATAATCTATGTATATATTATTATATATAATATATTTATAATTATTATATAATTATTAAATTATCCATATTGAAATTTATTCTTAAAATTTGACTTTCTGTGCAGCAGAGGACATCATCACTCCAGTGAAGGGGTAACCTATGCAATGGGGAAAATTCTTTACCAGCTATACCTCTAACAGAGGGTTAATATCTAGAATGTATAAAGAATCAAAACAAACATTAAAAAAAGAAACAACTCAAATAAAAAAATGGAAAAATAATTTTAGTTCTCAAAAAAATGACATACAACTAACTACCTAAGAAACTATCTTTAAATGTGTAACATTTTTAGTCAACAGAATAATGAAAATTAAAACTTTTTTGAAATTTCAACTTATCCTATTCATAATTCCTAAGTAAAAACTAACAATAAACAACAAATGCTGATGTGGATGCAGGGAGAGTGAAACATTTATTTTCTGCTGGTAAGAAAGATAACTGATGCAGTCACTATCATTATCATCACTGATTGAAGTTTCTCAGAGAGTTACAAATAGATCCACCACATGAGTCAGCATAGCAATCTTGGGCATATAACCCTAAAATAACTGTAGCCTACCATAGAGATGCCTGTTCAGCCATCCATATTCATTGATGCTCTATTTACAATAGCCAGAAAATCAAAACAGCCCAGATGCTGATCACCAATAAGTAGATAGTGAAAATGTAGTATATTTATGTTATTGAATATTATTCTGCTGTTAAGACAAATGAAATTAACATGAAAATGGATGGGTCTGGAAGTAATCATTATGAGTGAGGTAACCCAGGTCCAGAAAGATGAATGTCATGTGTTTTCTCTCATTTGTGAATATTATCTTTGAATCTTCATATGTGTATATTTTATTTAAAATAGCCAAGGACGTCAGAAAGGAACTTTAAATAAAGAGTAAGATATAGTGCATTGCTATAAAGTGTTAAATGGGACTAATGGAAGAGGAATGGTTAAATTTGAGTGGTGGTGGGAGATTTCAGGGCTAAGGAGGGTATATATACTATTAAAGACCTTTTTTAATGTCAAATAGAAACATATCACTGTAGAAGCTACCTACACATACATATATACATACATACAGAGAGAGAGAGAGAGAGAGAGAGACAGACATACAGAGAGAGAAAGAGAGAAAGTTAAAATGAACCTACCCTGAACAATGACCCTACTAGACAATACAGGCTAGCAAATAAAAAAGCCCAGTGTCAGGAATAAGTTGCTTCTTTAAGAGTTGTTGGCCAGTGAGGTTCTAAGGACCTTTAAATATTACAAGCCATTGTCCGCCAATGCTCTTGGTTACCTTCCAGAGCTTGACAGTAAGACTTTATTGATGAAGATACAGCACACTTGAGTCATAAAACATGGAGAAGTCAAGAGCAATCTACCTGGATGCTTCATCTCTACTGACGAGCTTTATAGTGCTAGAAGGTTCTGTCTATATTGCTGAAGGGGAAAAAGTAATCATTAATCTTACACAACTGTGAACTAGACCAATACAATGATGATTGGCCTACTAAACATGCCCACAGGTACAATAGGGGTCCTGATATCAGGGCAGTAACCAACCACTTTCCAACTGGATGTATTTTCAACTCCACAAGATAATGCTTACCTGGCACCAATATTTGGTCCAGAACCTATAGCAAGCAAGGGCATAGACTCTCCAGGAGAATCTACATTTATTACACTGCTAAATGGAGATAGCATTAATCAACTCCTAATGACTTGTTGTTATACCCATAGACTGCTGTACCCTTCAGTCCTCATCATAAAAGTTCGTCTTACAGTAGATAGTGATTAACACAGAGAGCCATATGGTTTAAACTGCTATACTTGGAATTTCTATTTCGTAGACAGAACTATAAAGCTAATGTAGTTATTTATACTAATCCAAAACATCTTTTATCTTCATAAAATTAAAAGTTCTGGTGGTAATGTGGAGATGACTCCATGGTGAGAGTGCTGACTGAGCAAGCATTAGGATCTGATTTGGATAGTCAGTACCCATGTATAAGTCTGGGAGATGGGGACATATCTGTCAGGCTTGCTTATAATCCCAGGATTTTTTACATTGGAGTAATAGAGACATCACTGGCCTTAACTGGCAGCCAGCATCCCCACAGAGACAATGAGCTCCAGATTCAGTGAGCGATAACTATTTCAAAGAGTAAGGCAGAAAGTGACAGGATGGGACATGTGATGATCTTTTCTGGCCTGCACATATGCTCACAGACATGCACATGCATGTGTGTTCAAAAATAAATTATTCATGAATGTTTATTATTTGTTCAGGGCATGGCAATGCATTCTATAATGCCAGTACATGGAACACTAAGGCAGAAGGTAGTGCTCAAAGACATCTTGGGCTGCATATTGAGACTCTGACTCATGCAAAAACGTCTTGGGATAATCAAAGCACAGTACCATTTTATCCATTCTTAAAAGTTAAATTTAAAATTGCTATATTTCCCTAGATGTTTGTTAAACCCAACTCATTATGCTCCAATAAAATAATAATAATAAAATATAAATGATGTGTGAATCACATGAAACAAAAATAATTATTGTATTGAAGCAATTACTAAGGAACACTATGACTTACTAGGATTTAAGATAAAACAAAAAGTAACACATAGGTTGAACAATCTTACCTGCCATCCCAGATCACGAAAACTCACGTAGAGTTCATGCTTTTTGCAAGCTTGTTTTTGTTCACTAGTATTATAATCTGCACATTAAAAAAAAAACAAAAACTTATGTTTTAAACAAATGACTGCCTATTAGATATAGAAGTATACAATTTCTGTTATGAGATAGGTTTCTGGAAGATACTATATACGGTAAGCATGAGTTTCACTCTTAACTGAGAATTTTTGTTATGTCACTCAGTCAAGTGACTTTTATAAAATGTAGAATATTGCTTGCGTTATAAATTTTTGAAAAGAATTCTATTGCCACCTATAAGTCAGGAATAGGCTGGTGCTGCCATTCACTGGGTACTATTAACTGTGTTATTGTTCATTAACTTAGTCACATTACTGGTACTTCACATAAATATATGGTGCATATTTATACAATATTTTCTGAAGAGGTGACTTCAGAGCAGGCATCACAAGTGTCTTTGGATATTTTACTTAAATAATTATAATCAATATAAGATACTCTATTTTGATTTTTTGACCATCACTCAAAAGCAAGTCTACTTTTGGGTATCTTCCTTATTCATGGCTTATGACGTATCCAGGCAAAAATCAAACAAAATGCTCATAAACCCACTCCTTTTTTCTTTCATTCTCATGTCCAATTGATCAGGAAAACACCCACAAGACTTTCAAATAGATTTCAAACCAACTTGCTCACTCTCTCCATCATTGCTCCTGGACCAAACCACTGTCACAATCCAGGATTACCGTGGTATCCTGAGTGGTATTTTCCCCTTCTCCCTTGTACTCTACAATGAAGTGCTAAGTGGGCTTTTATCAACTTAACTATGCATTTGTCTGAAAAAAAAGCCCTGATATGAAATATCTGCACAATCCTTAGAGGCTTGGTGTGAGTGGGTGCCATTACCTCTTCATCATTTCCAGTAGTTCTCCGTCACCTCATCTTAGCCATAACAACTACTTCCTGTAGCAAAAGAGTTGAATTTAGACCTCATTCAGGGTCCTTACCATTGTTGTAGCCTTCGCCTGGTATTTTCTTACCTAAACACCAACATGGCTAACTGCTGTATGTTTTAGTATCACTAAAGCACAATCTTTGAAGGATTCTCCACTAACAAGCACATTTAAATAGTGTAACTCTGACCCCAGTAGTTCTCATTTCTCTTATCTTGGTTAGGGTGATTTAGTGTTTCACTTACACTTCTGAAATTCTCTGCCATTATTTATTCATTACATGCATTGTTTCTTATCTATATAGTCTCCCTTGAGTAAATCCTCACCAAGGCAATCTGATTAACTCTAGCTCATTGACGTATACCAAGTATGAGAAATAGTAATTGATATATAATATGCATGTCATAAATATTTGGAGAATTATGAACCTATTTTCCTATAGTTTTTAAAAAGCTAACTATAAATGTAAAACTATTGTTGAATCTGAAATAAAGTAGAATATCTCAAAAATATAAAACTTTTTATGTTGTGTCTAGAATTTACTCTCAGTTTTTTACAAATAACATTCTAAAATACTTTTTATTATTGTAAAAGAGGGAAAATTGAAAAGCAATATAATTTTTTTCAAAAAATGTTTGTGTTACTATTTTACATTTCAACTTAATGATTCAACTGCTAATGACTGAGTCTCACACCAGAAACCAAATAGGGACTCAGTTGTCTTTATGAATGTTTCCAATTATTTTTGGGGTGTCAATTTAGAAAACAAAATAGTAATTAAATTTTGAACAGGAGATTCTTCCCCTTATGCAGTAATTGAATAAATATATGTTAACAGTAAAAAAATGAAGAAAATATGCTTTAAAATTATGTCCCCTTGCTTTCAGGGAAATTTCTACCTTAATCTAAATAATACACCCAAGCAATTCTATACAGGCAGTGGGCAAGTATGTTTCTGACAATTAACATTAAATAAATATATTATACAAACATAGATTAAATAGATTTAGATCAATAGATACTACATGTGTGCTTATTAACATTTTGTGTTTATCATTCTGTCTCATCTATGAAGATTTCTTTCCAGAATCAGTAAGGGAGCAGTTACCTCCAGTGCCAGCTACCTGGGATATTATGAAGGTAACATCACATGAGCCCAAAAGATCAAAACAAAACTTCATTAAAATAAACAAATAAAATAAAAGATCACACTCTGAATATCCTCCAAAAAGAGAATTTTGTGTTTATTAAAAAAAAGGGAATAAAATTAAAATTCCAAATAGCTCATTTAATTAATGTAGTTTCATAAAGACTGAGATATATATTATATCACATAAATGTAATGAGCAATTAACTTTGTAATGGATTCTTGTTCCAAGATTCTGATGTCATGAAGAGTTATATCCATATGCTTATTCTGTCAGAAATAAAAATTAATGGGCACTGAATGAAGTAAATATTTTAGCCAAATCAGCAAAGTCTGGAGTTAGGATCATGCTCAATGGTTGGCAAACTAAGTCGCAGCAAAAGGGTCAAAGAAATGATGTTTATAGCTTTAAAAATATCAGCTGGCAGCCCTTAGAAGAGTAAATAAAGTGGACATAACTGTGCTGTTGATGGACAGGCTGACAAATGAAGTCATGTGCCCAACTCCATTCTGCCCACAGCTCCTCACCAGGAATCGTGACCTTCTCCTGGACCCTCTGCCTCATTTTGTAACTCATCAGAGCCCATACTCAACCAGGCCAGACCACATGTAACCTGAGTTCCCCTTCAAAACTCCTCCCAACTCTGATCACCATGGAGCAGTTTGGGCCATTTCCATCTTAAGGCTCACAGAGGCTTACACATTCTATGCACTGCCCAAGCCTGGCAAGTCTACCTGACCCTACCCTGTCGTATTTGGTTTCTGGTCCAGACTTCCCAGCCTGGCCCCATGGCCCAGACCTACAGACCCACAGACCCACAGAATCACACAGATGCTTACATTAATTTTATGCTATTTGAACTAGGGCCCAGGCATATAGCTTGGTAACTCTTTACCCTTGATAACTTGATACCTTGATAACTAACCCAGGATTCTTGTTCAGCCATGCAGTACCTTTTCTCAGAACAGTATTTCAATTTCTTTCTTCTGTATCTCCTGGCATCTCTGCTGTCTCTGATCTACTCTGAGATGTTCCCTGAGTATTCTTAGTCTGGTAGCTCTGCCTACTTTTCCTGTCTGCCTCTGGCCAATCAGCTTTTTATTAAACTAATAGGAGGGACAAATATTTACAGTGTACCAACATAATCCCACTATACTACCCTGTTTGTAAATTATCCAATTCCCAGGCTTCTATACCTGAATTCAAAAACAAAGCCTGGTCTAGCTTGATGAACCAAATCTACATCTTTCCTAACCTCCAGTTTCAGGCCAGGTAGCAAATCCTAGGCACCAACCTAGCCTGCTGTGTCCACATCAGATACACAACCAACACTAAAAGTTCACATGATCAGATCTCAGATAAAAACATAATACAAAAGATCAAGATGCCATACACCCTCCCCAGAAATCCACCACTCCTATTAGAAATGTTCTCTAATGAGAACTACATAAATGATCACTAGGCTGCAGAGGCTAAAAGAAAAATCACAAACTTTATCAAAGAAGTCAAGGAATTTAAAGAAGACAAAAACAGCTCAGTAAAATTAAAGAGAATAAACTCAAAGTAAATAGTCACCTGAGGAAGGAATATGAAAGAAAATACAAGCATAAGACTGAAGAGAATGACTAGATTCAATGAAGTGATAGAAACATTGATGAGAACTCCAGCTAAGATGAGCTTGTAATGGAAAAGCTAAATAACTCAACCAGAAAAATCAAGGGATTCTGCACATAGAATGGATCAAGCAGAAGATAAAATATCAGGACTTGAAGATAAGTAGAAAAGCTAAAAAAAGGAAGCAAAGAATATTCATTTTTTAAAGCATGAGAAAGGAACATACTGAAAATGTAGGACATCATCAAAAGACATGCTCTTGTAAACCTTAAAGATTTGTTACTCATATTGTTTAATAAAAGGCTAGCTGATTGACCAGAAGCTAGGCAGGACGCATAGACAGGGCTACTAGACTAAGAAAATTCTAGGAAGAGAAAAGAGAGAGTGATGCCAGCCAGACACAGAGAAAGCAATAGAAGAATGTTGCACTGAAGAAAAGGTATGAAACCACATGGCTAAACATGGAATCATGGGTTAACTTAGGCAATAAGAGCTAGTCAGTAATATGCCTAAACTACTGGCCCACAATTTACTATATTAACCCTCTAGAAAAAATCCACAGATCCTCTGCACCCATCAGACTAAGAGATGCGTAACACTCCACCCAGCCCAAGCACAGATCCTAGTCTCCAGGACTCCAGCCCTGGGACACAGCCCTTGGAAGTCCACCCCATTCATCTCTGCCCTAAATTCAGTCCAGCAGGGAATTCCCTGCAGGTCAGAAGTTCCAGTAAAATCCAGTTCACTGAACACCCCCAGCTACAAAACCCAGCCCCATTTCCCAACCAACTCCATCAACCCACAACCTCAGAGGCAACTGGAAACCCACACATTCTCTGCACCCATCAGACTAAGAGAACCTTCATCCATCAATGAATAGAGGTAGAAGCAGAGATTCATAGCTAAGCACCAGGTCAAGCTCCCCATCCAGCGGAAGAGAGAGAAAGGAGAGAGTATATGAGCAAAGGGATCAAGATCATGATGAAAAGACTCACAAAGATGGCTGACCAGAGCTATTGGGAGCTCACTGGTACTAACTATCAAATGGCATAGGCAGTTTGTGGAGCCTCCTACAGTAGGATCAGAGTACGTTCCTGATGCATGAATTGACATCTTGGAGCCCATTCCCTACAGAGGAACACCTAACTCAGCCTTAATACTGGGATGAGGGACTGGGACCTACCTCAACTCAATATGCCAGCCTGAACTGGCCCACCTTGGGACTCCTTGCCCTCCTGGGAATGAATGGAGGAATGGGATGGCGGAGGCTGAGGGATGACTGGGAGGGACTGGGAGGAGGGAAGGAAGGGGAACAGTGGTAGATACAAGAAAAAAACTTTTAAAATAAAAAATAAAAAAATACTAAGCCTCTGAGTAATTATTTTATAAGTGGTTGCAGAACTGGCAAGTGGAACACAGACTACAAAATCTTCAAATTACAAGCATAGATGAAGGAGAATAATCACAGGTCAGTGGCAGAGACTAAGTCTTCAACAAGATCATAAAAGAACACTTCCATAAACTAAGGAAAAGCATATCCATAGAAACGTAAGAAGCACACAGAACCCCAACAACTAGGTAAGACCAGATCCTCTGGCAAATAACAATTACATTATTAAAAATACAGGAAAAAATATTCTTGAAAGTTGCAAAAGAAAAAGCATAGGTCACACACAAAGAAAAACCCACTAGAATAATAGTTAACTCCTCAATAGAAACTTTGACACCCAGAGGAACCTGAAAGCAAAGTATTCCAAATTCTAAAATCCATAATGTCAGCCAAGATTACTGTACTCAGCAAAACTATGTACCAGAATTAAAGGAAAATGAAAACCTTTCCATAATCCAAAGGGGCTAAGACAATTCATGCCCATCACACCAACTCCAAGTAAAATCTAGAAAGAAATACTTTAGACCGAAGAGAGGAGTAAGCATAAACAAGAGACTGTAGAAACTCCTCTAATTAATGAAAAAAGTATGGCTAAAAACAGCATAAAACAAAATGACCACAACCAACACACACCTTTCAATAATAACTTCAAATATTAATGACCTTAGATATCTAATCAAAAGACAAAGGCTGTTTCAGTGGATTAAGAAAATTCACCTTTCTGTTTTCTTCAAGAAGCTCAGTTTTAAAGATAGTCCTCACCTTAAATTGAAAGGATAGGGAACAGATTCCAATAGGTTGGGACCAGGAAATAAACAGGTGTTGCTCTCCTAATACCTGACAAAATAAACTTCAAGTGAAAATTTATCAGAGCAGATAAACAAGAACACTTTATTCTCCTTAAGGAACAATTAATCAAAAATGCAATTCTGAATATATATGCACCAATCTCTGGTAAATACAATTTCATTTTAAGAAATTATTATTAGAATTAAAGAAACATATTAGCATCAAACCATTAATATTATAATATTACACCTTCTCCAATAAATAGGTTATTTGGACAAAAAATAAACAGAAACATCAGATTAAAGAATATACATCAAATGGACTTAATAGATATTTACAGAATATTCCACCCAAGAACGAATGAATATATATTCTATTCAACAGGTCATGAAAGTTTCTATAATATAGGCTACATTTTGAGACACAAAACAAATCTTTAAAAGTTTGAAGAAATTTAAACAACTCCTTCTATCCTATATGACCATATGCAATAAAATTTAAAGCAGACAGAAAACAAATCTCTATTAACTCCACAAACTCATAGATATTAAAATCTTGTTTTTGAATGATGAATGAGTGAAAAAAATCAAGAATAAAATAAAAAATTCCTGGCTCTAAATGAAATGAAAACACAACACAATAAAATCTCTGGGGCACATTAAAAGGAGCCCTGGGATGAAAATTTATAGCTCCAAGTGCCTACATTAAAAAAATAAGAAAGATTAAAAATAAATGACTTAACAATGCAACTCAAGAATCTGGAAAAACAACAAACCAGACCCAAATCCAGTACACAGCAAGAAATAAAACTCAGAGCAGAAATTAAAGAAATAAAGACAAATAAAATAATTCAAGGACTCAGTAGTTCTAAAAGCAAGTTCTTTAAGAAAGTAAACAAGATGTTTGGTCCAGGTGAATAAAAGAAATAAAGAGATGATTCAAATTGATTATTCAGAAAAAAAAGAAAGCAACAAACAACAAATCAATTCAGAATATTATATGTGAATACTCTAAAAACCCTGTACCTCATTAAGTTCAAACCTAAAAACATGGAAGAATTTCTAGATTCATCCAAACCACCACAGTTAAAATAAGAAGAAATGAACAGCCTAAACAGGACAGATGAGGAGGAAGAACAGTGATATGATGATGGCTGCTGACGCTAAAAGGCCCACCTATAGCAGAATTCTATCAAAAGCTCAAAGAAAATCTACAGGCAATACTTCTTAAATAATTGTTAAAAACAGGAACAGAAATAAAACTTCCAAACATTCTACAAAGTCAGTCTTATTCTAACACCAAAACCAGACAGACACAATGAAAATTATACATCAATAATCCTGATGAACATGACTCAAAAAGCTTTAGTAACATATTGAAAACCAAATACAGCTATACATCAAAAACATTATTCACCATTACCAAGTTTGTCTTATCCCAAAGATACAGTGTTGAATCAACATAGAAAATTAATGTGATGAATCAGATAAATAGACTTAAAGACAAAATCATGATAATTTCAACAGATGCAGCGATCATGGACACATTATAATTTACAATAGACACAAAATTAAATAACTAGAAAGAAACACAATGAATGAGATTTTAAAAAAATACCTCTATAAGGAAAACTTTAAACCTCTAAAGAAAGAGATTGAGAAAGACATAATAAAGTACAAATGCCTTCCATGTTCATGAATTGGTAGGATTAATATTATGAAAATGAACTTTGTTTGAAAAATAAATTATAGATCTGGTACAATCATAAACAAAATTCTCATCTGATTCATCAAAGAAGCCTAAAAAAAAAAAAATCTGCCCTTAAATTTCATTTGGAACCACAACAGACCCCAAATAGTCAAAGCAATTCTGAGCAAAAAGAACAATGCTGTAGGGATTACCATTCCAGATGCCAAATTGTATTACAGAATCATAATAGTAAAAACAGTATGATGCTGATACAAAACAGACATGTAAACCAATGAAACAAAATAGAAGACCCAAACATAAGTACAGATAACAACATCCATCTGATATTTGACCCAAAAATGCCCCCAAAAAAATGCACTGGGGAATAAAAGACCATCTTCATCAACTGGTGCTAGAACAACTTGATGTCCATAAAAATAAAAGTTAAATTTGAACTGTATCTATCACCTTGCACACAAACTACCTCAAAATGGATCAAAACCTTCAACATGAAACGTGAAACACTGAAACCTTTGGAAGAAACATAGGCAGTACATTACAAGATAATGGATGTAAGAAAGAAATCTCTGAAAAAGATTCCATTGGTCCAGGAATTAGGACCAACAACTGAAAAAACGGGACCTCATCAAACTAAAATGTTCATCACACTTAAAGAAACAATCAACTGTGTGATGAGGAAACCCATAGAATCTTTGATCGCTATACCTTTGACAGTTTGAAAAAATCCAGACGACACAAAAAAAACTAAAAAATCAGAGTCAAATAATGAACTATGAACAGAGAATTCTCAGAAGAAAAAGTAAAAATGGCTAATAAATATCTAAAAAGTGTTCATTCTTAGAAATCAGAGAAGTATGTTGTAGAATACTTCCGGCTTGTTTTTGCCAGAAGTTCGGACCTGGCCCATGGCAGCTTTTGTCCCACAAAGAAATGAATCAGACGCTTGTAATATTTTCATACTGTTTGGCCTATGTCTCAAGCACATTACTAGCTAGCTCTTTCATCTTAATTCAACCCATTTCTAGTAATCTACTTGTCACGTGTCCCTGTTTGTGGCTCACCTGGATTCCTTACATGTTTCTTCCTCTGGGGTCAGATGGAAACTGACTAACTCCACCCTCCTTCTACCCATCTATTCTCTGATTCTCCACCCACTTCTACGGTGCTGCACATAGGCCAAAACAGCTCCTTTGTTTTCAGCATATAGAGAATATTTCCACCACAGAACTGCATGTTAAAATGACTTGAGATTTTTATCAAATTCCAGTTGGAATGGCAGGCAATGGATAAAACTAGAAAATACTATTAATTGAATAAAATAACCCAGAATCAGACAGACAAATGCTGCACGTTTCTCTCATCTGTGGTTTCTGGCTCTATAGTGTCACATGTCAGAAACCAAAGAGACTCAGATACCAAAAGGTACCACAGAGAAAGGGAAAAAAGTGCTAAAAACCAGAAATAGCAGGACATGCCTGCTGTGAAGGGAAATGAGGAAATGGAAGGGGATTGACTTGGGAAAAGGTGGGCAATATAAAAGGAGTGGGACTCCAACTATAGGAATACCAGACTCATTCTTGAGGGAGGGGGGACAAAACTGGATTTGGCCAGGAGTGGAGACTGATCCAAGCATTATTGGGTCAGTGGGACCATAGGACTGTCTGCTCCCTGCCCAGGGAGGGGATGGGGAGTTGCAGAGAAGAGAAATGTCAAGATGTGGTGGGAGGGGGAAGGGACCTTGAATGA
>PVIH01004713.1:32160-135528 GCA_004025045.1 Sigmodon hispidus | reverse complement strand
ACTCTTAGATTCGTTGATTCTTTGTATTGTTCTTTTTGTTTCAATTGCATTGATTTCAGCTCTAAGTTTGATTATTTCCTGCCATCTACTCCTCCTAGGTGAGTTTGCTTCTAATTGCTCTAGGGCTTTCAGCTGCACTGTTAGGTCTCTAGTGTGGGATTTCTCAAGGTTTTTCATATAGGCGTCTAGCGCTATGAATACTACAATGTATTATTCTAAACTAGTGTGGATAATAATAATAATAAAGACATATTTAGTTGTTTAGTTCTCTGGCTTTTTAAAAACTAAACAAATTTTCATGGGGGTACTTGTCAAAATTGCAGATTTATGTTGAAAAGTATTTGCATCACATTAACAGCATTATGGTGATATTTTGTGTATGCTTTAACAAATAAAGCTTGCCTGAAGATCAGGCAACAAAACCAGCCACTAGTTAGCTACAGAGGCTAGATGTGGTAGTCTACACCTTTATTTCTAGGATTTGGGAGGTTGAGACAGATAGGGGTATGGATGGACAGGTGAGGAAAGATGAAATATAAGGCAGGAGGAAACAAGAGTTCACTCTCTTTGGGTATGTGGATTTGTAGCAATAATAAATTTCTAGTGGCTGTTGCTCTGCCTCTATGATCTTTCACCTTATACCCTGATATTTTTAAGACCAATTAGAATTCATACTATAAGCAATTGTTTCTTCCTTTGATTTTCTGGTGCTTATGACTCTCTCTCTCTCTCTCTCTCTCTCACTCTCTCTTTGTGTGTGTGTGTGTGTGTGTGTGTGTGTGTGTATGTGTGTGCATTACCAGAAATCAACCAGATGTTGTCCCTTAAGAATTGCTAATTTTTTTTGTATCTCACATTTTTCTTCATTTACCTCAAAAAATCATTTTTAGTAATATTCATGTACAGTATTCTTTTTTATTATGAATAAAGAAGTCACATTTTCTATCCATGTTTATCTTTATTCCAAGGTCCCTTCCCCCTCTGACCACATCAGGTCATTCTCTTTTCTCCACTTCTCCCCATCTAACCCCAGCATGGGCAAGAGGTCCCAAGTTCCCTTTTAAGGTGAGCTGTTTCACTGGCCTGGAACTCACTGAGTAGTCTAAAGCCCCCAGGATCTACCTATCTCTGCTTTCCTAGCTTTCCGATTACAAACACACACTACCAGTCTTGAAATTTTAAAATGTGGGTACCAGAAATCAAACCCATGTCCTTGTAATCACAGTGCAAGGCCTTTACCCACTGGTCCACCCTCCCAGCCTACTTGCCCTGGTTATTTAATGTCTTACACAAGCAGTTTGTTCTGGTTTCAACAAACAATAGCAAATGTACAAAGTCCTAAAATCCTACTAAAGTTCTTTCTCATGTCAATTAAATTGTGAGGCATATAAAAACCTGATATCCTAAAATTTGCAGGCAAATGGATGGATTTGGAGAATATCCTCCTGAGCGAGGTATCACAAACCCAGAAAGATAAGCAGGGGATGTACTCACTCATTAGTGAGCTTAAAAAAAATGATATTATTGATGATTATATACAAGAGCTCAAGGCTAGAACATAGATAAATGACACAGTGCTTCACTTCTGCTCTGATGGCCTCTGGCAGGGATGTGGGTAAAGAGAGACTGGTTTTTTTTTAAGGGTCTTGCCACAGGGAGTTTAATTATGCTCCAGCAAGTAAATGAAGAGCATGAATGAGCATTTTTGTAAATGGAGACATCATAAGAGTGGGTGTGAATATGAGAGAACTGATAACTGAGTTTGATGGAGTGCATGATGTAAAAGCACCAAATAATACAGAAAAGAAAATAAATTGAGCAGTCTGTGACAGGCAAGCCAATAAACCATACCCTTCCATGGCCCCAAAAAAAAAAAAAAAAAAAAAAAAAACTAATGAACTTTATCTGCATGAGTTCTGGCCTGTTTTCAAACTCATCTTTGCTCTACAGCCCCATTTTCTACCTGAGAAAGTTCTCACAAAGGAAACAGGTTTCAGAGTTGTACTATCTCATCTATGGCAGCTACTACCCACAGAGGGAGAACTGGATTAGGATCCTTTGAGGTGAAAATGAGTGACTAGTGGGGAAGAAGTATTTGTTGGGTTTGGAGTTCCAGGAAAGGAAAAAGTTGACAGCAGATGAGCTTTGAAATTTGAATTGTGGAGGTTCCCAAAAGGATCTGATTATGTGGCTAGAAACAGATGGGCTAGAACAGAAAGCTAGATGAAAAAGTTCAGAGGTAAGATATGAGAAGAAAGAGGGAAACACTTAAGAACAGAAAGCTGGAAGTGAAGATTTAGAATTGGGATATGGAAAGACATAGGGAAACTCTTACCATCTGCACATACATTTGCAAAAGTTAGCTCCAGTAAAATATTGGGGTTGATGAGCCAGTAGGTGGCTATTTTGAGTAATCTAAGGGGTACTTAGGCCATTTTTAGGGTAATAATGAATGAACTTGGTGGTGACTACAAAAGGCAAAGACTAAGAAGCTTGAGAGGCTAAAGAATGCATCCTAGGGGTGAAGATGAAGAAATATTTTTTGTTGGCTTATTCTCCATTATTGAGGCCTAGAGGGAGATTGGGAACCTGCAAAATCTCGGTTGTCACCTAGCTGAGCAATCCTGGAGGATAGTGTAGCTACAACTTAAGCAGCCTGCCCATCAGCTTTCAGATTAGCTCCTTGGACAATGTTCAGAATCATGCCAACTATTCCTAGACACTTGTCACCATCCAGAAAAGGTGTCAGAGTTAAGCCCAAACTGCAATCTAAAAACCTTCTTGCAGAAGCAGGCACCGAAACCAATGTTAGCCACTATAGAAGCTTATCAACTTCACAGTGGCTGTCCAATGTGCTACCATTAGGATCTTGTTAGGTTCCACAATAGCTGTCTTAGGGCAGAACTCTGCTAACAAGGTCTCAGACAGGGCTCCAATAAAAGCGAAGACCAGGAAGGAGTGACAAGTGAGAAGAGACAGCTGTGAATAGTGATGATTTTGGCTGGGTGTGACCCTCTGTGAGATTAGTCTTACCAAAAAGCTGCACAATCAACAATCTTTTCTGGAGACAATAGTTTGTGTTTATACTACTATACAAGGGAAAATTTACCAGTCAAAGCTGATGGTGTTCAAACGCACTGCGTGGGCAGAGAAGATGGAAAGTAGACTGGTAGTGATCCTCAGATCAGGTTATCCTAGCTTATGTGCACCTAAGTTCAGGAGAGAGCCTTCTCAGGTTTTAGCACCAAAATATTAGTTTCTCGAGTGGGGAATACACTACCAGGTACCATACAAGACTTTATTTTAGGGAGTTACTGAGTGGCAGGTACCCAGAGAAGAGAGGGAGAGGAGGAAGAGAAAATGGGGAGAGAGAGAGAAAAGAAAAGAGAGGGGGAGAAGAGAGACAGGGAGGAAGAGAGAAGAGGCTGTTACATGGCATGTCTTCTTAAAGAAAGGGTAGGCATGGATCCACATAGCCATGCCTAGGGTTGTGCCCTCCCTATGAGGCACCATGTTGGCTATATCACACGGCTGATACATGCCAGGAATTCTTATTTCACCCAGTACCATGTTGGTTTCACCACATGGCATGCCAGGAATACTTACAACCATCACACATGGCTAATAATCTCATAAGATTATACCTGCTGTAAGTAGCAAAACTCCAATTTTGGAGAGCACACTGACAGAGGCCTGCCTCAGCTAACCATCTGAGCATCAGTTGTAAAAAGTAACAGGTTAGACTGTGGCCTACCAGCCTCAAAAAGCTGCTCAGGAATCTTTAAGAAAGGAAGGGGCCCTGGTTCTTTGTTTTGTTTTCCTTTTTTTTTTTTTTTTTTTTTTTGGTATTTTTGAAGTAATGACTTATAGAACAAGTTTTTGAGAATGTCTGAAAGAAATGGCAATGATATGAAATAAATAGCATAAAGTACTGCTCACAACCTGGAAACATGCCTTTAACAATTAAACACAGTGGCTCTTTTTTCTGTGTGTATGTGGGGAGTAGGTAGGATGCATGTTTCTGCATGGGTGAGTGTGCATATTTACATGTGTGGGGTGCACATTCTTGTGCATATGGAAGCTAAAAGAAAATCTCAGCTGTCATCCATCCATCTTGTTTATAAAAAGATGGACCCTCTTACTTGCCTATATCCCAGCAACTTAACTAGGCTGCCGGGTCAGTGAGCCCAGGGATCCACCTGCATTTGCTTCCTCCTCTGTCATAAAGTCACAGGCAAACACTATTGTACCTGATGTGTTTGTATGTAGACTATGTGGAACAAACTTTACTGCCTGTCTCTTAGCTCTGCTCTGTTTCCTTCTCTGTCCAGTCTTTCAAATGTTGGCATTACTTATAATGTCTTGCCTCTTGTCACCTAAGCTCACTTTCTGGGTCCTGACATAGCCCTGTGCCATAGATTTTATTGTTTATCAAGGAGCTATTCTACCTTGTTTTCTGCTACTATGATAGAAGAACATAAGGAAAAGAAACTTAGCAAGGAAAAGATTTACTTGGCTTATAGTTTCTCATCATTGAGGGAAGCCAGTGCAGCTCACAGCAGGAATCTGAGGGCAGGAACTGAAATGGGTACCATGGAGGAATACTGCTTACTGATTTGCTCAGCTAACTTTCTGATGTAGTCCAGAACCACCTTTCCAGACCTACCCATTGTGGACATAATTCCATATAAAGTAGAAATCAAACAATTTCTCACAGAAAAATTCAAAGGGCAATCCAATGTGGGCAATTACTTCTTCAGTAAAGCTTCTCTCTTCTCAAGCAAGTCTGGGCTCCTGTCATGTTGACAGGTGAAGCTCACTAACAAAAAAATGAACTAGAGCTCCAAGGTATTTCTGAATGCCTCTTTTCCCCAAGAAATAGGGTGGAAGAGACAAATAAAAGCCAAATGCACATGCAGGGAAACATGAAAATTTTATGGCATTTTGGTCAGAGACCAACGTCAGACAAGGCAGGACCAAGGTAGTGAGTTATATTGTCCAGTTGTAGGTCTCCTAAGCCAACACCTGTGTGGAAAGACTCCATGTCCTCAGCAAGCTGATAAGCTGAATTAGCCCAGATGGCTTTTACTGTCCAGTAAGAAAAGAGTAGTTACTGTATTAACAAGAGAAACCCGGAGACATCGAGACCTAGAGATGTGGAACTCTGCACATCTTCCAGCAGCTCAGTTGAAAGCCACCTTTACCAGCATCCCTTACTGTACAAGTAACTTTGTAGATATCTTGCAAATGTTTAAATTTCAATAGCTTCCTGAGATGTTCCTTTACTTCTGGAGCCTTGTAAGATTCACTCACTTTCAGATTTTTAATTAGCCTCCTTCCAGAATTGGAATGCATCAGTTCACAGTAAATCTGAGGTGGGGAGATTCCAGAATGCCTTCTGCAGGTCCTCTTTATGGGAAACTTGAGCCATATAAAAAGGACTCAGTTAGGGGATACCTGGGGGATCGCATTCTCTTGGATGATATGAACGAGCCATATGAGACATCTGTATATAATCTGCAAACTGTGACATAAAGAGAGAGCAGAATAGACAATATTTTCCTGTCACTTGGAAGGGCACAGAAAGAAATAGATATTTTCTTGCCCTTTGTCATTAGTTACTATTGGAGGAAGACAGGCGAACCTTGGGAGGCACAGATGTAACCTGGAGATGGCTGGCAGCAAAATCTTTCCCCCTGAGAAGGCACAGGAAACTGTATACACCACATCTCCAGAGACCCCATACAGCCCAGGGCAGTACCAGTAACACAACAAGCCTAATACGGCAGCAATTAGTGCCTCTTCTGTCACTGCTATGGTGCTCCTATGGATGGCTTATCCTTTGCTCTAGGCACCAGCTGGCCTGAGGAAACAAGGCAGCAATTAGAATAGTGAGAACAAATCATCACAGTGAATTAATGAATCGCCAGCCGGCCTCCCAGCACCATAGGTATTAACAGAGAATGCAATTCTCAGTGTTATCATGGACCATAAACAGTCCTGAAATTCTGTGCTGCTGTCTGTGTACAGGATACACTCTATTAGGACAAATACAAGTTCCTCAGTTCCACATTTGGTGATCTGATCAATTGGGACACATGTTTAGCTGACTGTTTATTAAGATAAGATCCTGGAGGGCAGACAGTGACAATGTGCCGCTTTTACAGATGCAATCACTGAGGCTGCACAGTGCTTTCTTTTCTCACAAGAAAACAGGAGCACAGGTGTCTCACTGGGTAAGAGCCAGCAGACCTATTTTCATCAAGCTCCAGTGTTCAGAGTGTCTCTTATAAGCAACTTTACTGCTTATGGAACCCCTGGGGGTGTGATTCCGGAGCTTTACTAGCTTAAGGATCTGAGTTCCTAACCTAGAACATAAAAAGTATTGGATATGCTGAACCTGCTCTTGATACCATGGTGCTATTAGGGAGGAAACAGGAGGTCACCAGGGCTTGGTGGCTGCTTTTGCTGATGCCAATTGTGATTCAGGTTGTATTTCATTCACCATGGGCCAGGACACAAAGCAAGGAGTGATGGAGCAAGTAAGCAGCTATGACACAGACATTGGGCTAATCATGTCCCAGAGGTCACCATTTCTGTTCAGTACAGTGTTCATATTCAGCAAGCTTGCATGTACAGGGTAATTTTCCAGTTTCCCAAGTGCAACCGTGATCTGCAAAAGGCAACACGATATTTGATAGAGTGCTAAAGGATGCCCTCAGTGATTAAGAGTACTTGCTTCACAAGTTCATGGATCCAGGTTTGAAATCTAGCATCAAAACAAAATGCTGAGAATACATACATACACCTGTAGCCCTAGCATGGGCATAAGAGGTAACTAGTGCTTTCAGGCTACCAACTTAGATGCAGGCTCAGTGATAGACCTTGTCTCAAAAGACTGAGAATGATAACGGGAAAGTTAATTCTCTCCTCTGGCCCCTGTACATGCATTAGCAGACATGCACAGACCGACAATGCCTCCCTGCACACATTACACACATATGGCACACACAAAAGCATGGATGCATAGAGGAACACACACAAGTTATTTTGAGGGAAAAAATTAACATAATTTTTATATTTTTTATTTTTTATTACAGGATAGTAACTTTTAAAATATTTTGACAGTGGCCTATAGTCTTATTTGTGCCTAGTCTTACCTAGTTTACAAATGAAAGTTTATTTTAGGTATAAATAGTCTATAGGAACCTATGATTAAAGACAGAAACAAAGATAGGACATACTCAGTTGGCACTATCTGTGGTTTTAATACATCCCCTGAAGATAAGAGGAAACTACTACAAAATAGGCATTGTTACCTCCAGATTGTATGGGTTCCTCCCACCCTCTGTCACTGGGACAGGCACCTGGAAGATCAAATGAAAAGGACAGGTCTACTTGGTTCATGGTCTCCATCCATGTTCTAATGGCTCCAGTGTGGTGCTCTGAGATGAGAGACAGCATTGTAGCAGGGAGCAAGTGTGTGAGTTGGAGACAGCTAAGTTTCTCAGGACAGCCAAGAGACAGAAAGAGACAGGCAGAACACTGGGAGCAGATGTGACTGTGTGGTTTCCCCAAGTCACAAATTCTGTTATTCCAACCCTCTGAATCCTAGAAAATCAAAATACTTTTAACTATAAGCATTTGGATAGTCACCAGAGAACAGTGCTTGAACAAGGGTTTAAGCCAATAGAAAGTGTTAGTTTTTTGCACGTGGCGCGTGAATGGAATCTCAACACTGGAAGAACCACACTAGAGTTTATTACAGCAGGGAGCAGAGATGGGGCAGAAGGGGGCAGAGAGACGGGAGAGAGAGAGAAGAGAGAGACTGAGGCTTGTGTGAGCCCTTGCATTAAAAGGGTGGGCGGGCCCATGTTTGCATCGCCACACCCAGGGGGATGATTGACAGTTACATTCCAGGTGAATGCAAGCTTTGGAAATCCTTACATTTCACCCTTTGATCATATATAAAAAAACAAAACCGGGTTTATGGTGAGGGGATGGGACGGAAATAGGTTGTCGTGGTCGTCTTTGTTACTTCCTGCTGACACAAGGACGGAGAGGTTTTTAGCTCATCTTGCTGGCAGAATGAAGGATTTGGATCATAGGGCCATGGAAGTTTGTTTCATGGAGCTCGGAAAAAAATATGAGTTAGTGATAGAGCTTTGGGAGTGACTAAGGGGAAAGGAGTTTGGAAGTAAACCTTGAGTTAGCTGGGTGTGTGAATGGTTCTTTTCTTTTACTAAGGGATTCTATTGTCTGCAGTGATAGAGCTTTGGGAGTGACAGGCTAAGGAGAAAGATGGGAAGGAAGAAAGTTGGGAATAAACCTTGAGTTAGTACTCTGCCTTGTGTGAATGGTTATTTTCTTCTGCTAAGGGATCCTATTGTCTGCTGCCTGCATGTTAATGTCTGCAGATCCTTGCTAGGCCTGGGAAAGGGAAAGGATTAAAGTGTCCTGTATTTTGCCTACCTGGACTCCAGCAGGGGGTTGGGGAATGGTCTTTATTTTACCCGAGAGGCATCTTCAGGGAGGGGCTGCTTTAACCGCAGAGCTGAATGATCCTTTGTTTACCTTGAATTCCAAGCAGACTGCCTGGGGCCCTTTGTTTACCACCTTGGCTTCTGCTCTGGCTGGCTGCAAAAGAAGCTTGGAGCTGGTTTTTAAGATTTTGGGTCTATCTGGCTATTTTGAGGAGGGGGTTAAAAGATTTAAAATTAGATAAATGAATCTAACATGGGAAAAGTTTAGCAGCTGTAGTAGTTGTCAGAATTACTCTATATGGTCCCATCCACTTTGGAGTGAGGGGAGAAGACAGGTGATGGAGGAGAGGAGGAAGCAGATTGTCAGGAAGGTAGAACTTACAGGCTGATTGGACAGTAAAAGGAGCACAGGAATGGTTGGAGCAGCTGGAGAGTCTGGGTTTAGGCAAAGTGATCACTAAATGAAATGAAAGCTCCCACTTTCTAAGAAATCTCTTTTTATTAAAGCTGTTGGGCAACTTGGCATAACTAAAAATGACTGAGTAATAGGAATTCCTCTAAAAATGAAATTAATCGGCGGTGTCTGATAAGGTTGCATGGATTTGCCTCCTACCCCAACAATTGTAGGCCTGAAAGAAAGAAAGAGATCCCAATACTCCTACAGAACTGAGAGTGCTGCTCCAGTGTCCACCAGGAAAGAAATGGTCCGGCCAGAAACTTCAATATCCACCAGAGGCTCTCTCTGTGTGATAACGTTTGCTGGACCGAGAGGGCCTGGACACCATCATTCATCCTCAGCCAGTCCCAGGACATTATGCACCTCATCCAAGCTTATTGTGTCCCCACTCTTTGATGCAGGGCCACAGGTGCCTGGCCAGTAGTGTCTACAACACTTAGGACATGACCTGGATGGCCTCCGTGTATCTGGGCATGAGCGACAGTAGATAGTAAAGGCCTACGTGGCCACAGCGGAAACAAGCACTGGAGTGCTTTTCCGAATGCTTCTGTCTGCTCACCCTGGGAGGCGGTGGTGGTGGGGCTGGCCTGATCGCCTCCACCAGCAGGAGGTATTTCTTCTGCCTAATTCTCTCATCTCTCTGGTGATACACCTTGAATGCAAGCGCCAAAATGTCTGCTTGGGGAGTTAGAGGGCCCCTCTCCAGTGATCTAAGTTTGGCCTTTATGTCTGGGTAGCTTTGATTAAAGAAATGGGTCATAAGAAGCTGTCTTCCCTCAATGCTCTCTGGATGTAAATTTGTGAACTGCAAGAGCGCATTTGTAAGGCGCTCTAGAAACTGGGATGGATTTTTTTGTTTATCTTGAATCATGTCCTGCAGTTTCTCACTAAATTTGTTTGATGAACCTCATCTGCATGTAGTCTGGCCTGCTCCCAAACTCATCTGCGCTCCTCAGGTAAAAGATTATTGGTTAAAATTGTAAAGGCAGTAGAATTTAGAGTTTAGACAAAGGAAAGGGATGAGAATCATCAGGGTCTGGGGAAGTGGCTAACAGCAGGCAAGCAGGAGAACTTAGGTGGGAAGGCTTAGAACTTAAGAGAAAGCTTGTATATAGGGGAATTTTTTTAACTCTTTCAATCCTCCTGGCTGCTGGCAGTAAATACATAATTCCCGCAAAATATCGGGATCCAGGGTGCCATTAGGTGGCCACTTTAGTTCACTGTCTAGGGGATATCCAGGCCCTTTGTTTGTACAATAACGGATCAGCTTGGTAGTATCTAAATAGGGCATAAGGCTAAGAGGTCTCAACGCCTCTAGCACATACCCTAAGGGTGAAGATGGAGGTATGGGTTTAGCTGGTTTATTTCCCATGCCGAAACTTAAGGGGGAATATGGAACCAGCAGGCAAGAGTCGTCACCCCTGGAAACTGAATCCACAAGGAAGCGGTCCCACAGCCGTCTAGCTCGTCAGCAGACACGTGTGGGCTGCTCGGACCATGCCCAACTCAACCACGCATAAATCTCTAAAACCCTGTCAGGCAGAAGAGAGAGCGCCAGGACATTACACCCACACACAATGATAAAGTGGACTTGTCAGTCCCCAGAATCACGTGCCTGCAACCTGTTCGTGGCGTTGCCGGCCAAAAGAAAAATGCCCACGAAAGGTGCCAGTGTAATTCCCACAAGGGCAGGTCCCTGGACAAAACTGTAGTGCAGGGGAAAAAAAGCCAGGAGTGTTTGCCAACGAAAAGGAACAAATCATGACCAAATGAAGGTCGGGAAGCTGACCCTCCGTGAAACTAGTTCACGTTTATGCTGACCGAGGGGGAAACTCACCAATCAAGCCGGTGTTGTGCGCATATGGTCCGCGACCAGGCAAATTGAAGGTGGTCTCCGGTGGAGGGTCGGAACAGGGGTCCCCAGCACCAATGTTAGTTTTTTGCACATGGCGCGTGAATGGAATCTCAACACCGGAAGAACCACACTAGAGTTTATTACAGCAGGGAGCAGAGATGGGGCAGAAGGGGAGAGAGAGAGGAGAGAGAGACTGAGGCTTGTGTGAGCCCTTGCATTAAAAGGGTGGGCGGGCCCATGTTTGCATCGCCACACCCAGGGGGATGATTGACAGTTACATTCCAGGTGAATGCAAGCTTTGGAAATCCTTACAGAAAGTGTTTATGAGCTGATCAGTGAGATGCCAGTGTACCTCCAAGCCTTTTTCAATGTGAGGTTTTAAGCACAAAAGTAATGTCTTAGGTTGGCATACTTCAGCTAACAGTGACAGTTAGCCAGAACTACAGAAGCCAGAAGTATGTTTAGTACGTTTAGAGATTTTTTTTTCCAGAACTGTGGACTTTGATGGATTAGACCTTTGCTTTTGTTTTGGCAGGTGGTACTGTCGATGTGCTGAATTTAACAGCCTGAATTATTGTACCTCAACTAGGGAGTCAGTTATCCTAAGATCTAGGGCCATGTTATACAAGGAACATATAAGAACCTTATATTTTTCAGAGGTTTAGCCATCATCAATAATATTGTAGAACAGCATCTATAAACATTATCATTTAATGATCAAAATGGAAAAAGTAACCTACAGAAATCATCAAATTATACAGATTAAGGATCTATAATTTCTAGTGTTAATAAGGAGTAGATATCTGCAAGGATGAGATAAAATCCTCAAAGATCCATTGAAAAATATTGATACAGGCAACATTTTCTCACAATAAAGAACATCAGCTCTATTATCTAACCATTACAGGTGTGCAAAAAACAGGTTAATTTCAAATGCATCATGACTTTGGGAAATTGCACTAATTATGCAACATACTATTTTATTTTAAAATCCAATGGTTTTGAGAATAAAGCATAATATTTATGCTTTTTTTATAATATTCAGGCAGGTATTCTTATTTTTCTAGCAGAAAAAAAAACACCAGAAATTTTCAAGTTTTCTTGTTTAAATCCTATAACCAAGTTACAAAAAGGGAAATTTATCCTAATTATATATAAAAAAATAAAGAAAATCTTAGTATTGCTGAGAATAAGGCATAGTAAGATAATTACAATTAAAAGCTAATAGAACTGGAATCCATGCCCACCTTTGATGTGAGATGTCTTTTTGTATGCTGTGAATATCACTGGTTAATAAAGGGACTGTAATCATAGATGGATGGACACCACTCCAGACTGTTCCAACCTGTGTCCAGAGCAGGATGAGAGACAGGAGTCTTTCCAAAATGCCCAACCCATGTCCAGAAAAAATGAGAGGCTGGAAGATTCTTTCCCCAGCAATCTCAGGGGAAACATAGCTGATGGCTGGGCCATGCCCTCAAGGCAAGTTGTGTCATCATAGACTGACAGAGGCCTCTCTGGACTGCTGGACTTGTGTTCAGAGTTGGTTGAAGGACAGACATCTCTCTGGACCATGTGACTCTATGGCCTGCCAGAGAAGAGATTTTTGCAGTATCCATGTTCAGAGCAGACAGGAGACACACAACCCTTGTATCCACAACCAAAAGAGATCCTACTAAGACTTTACTATGAGTGAACCAAGAAAGACATGTGCAGATGCCAGTGCAAGAATACATATAACAATATAAAAATAACAAGGCACCACCAGAAGAAGCAGTGGCTCAAGAACACCAACACCTCAACAGAGTAAAGAAAAGAAAAGAGAAGGAAACATTAAAAATATCTTTATGAAGATTATAAAAAATTTAAGCAATATAAAAAATTCTCTTAAAGAAATAGAAGAAAATACAAAAAAAATTCTTTCCTTAAGTTTCCTCTTGTTAGGCATTTGGTCATAGCAATGAGAATATTTCTATAATATATCATCCCCCAGCCATTATCTTAAAATGTAACTCATTAAATTAAAATTTAAAATTCTAAGGGAGAAGGAACTAGAGATCCTGTTAGCCAAGTTTTTTATTTTATAAAAAGAAATCATAGCCCCCGTTCTAATGTAAACTTTCCAGGACTCACTGAATACTTATGGTTGGGACTTTCACAAAGTGGGCTCTGTTTTAGGCACATTATTTATGTTGTTTTAATACACTGTCTTATGAGTGATAAAGCCTTCAAACACAGGACCCTACCACCATTGCGGGTATCACCAGCATCATTATTCCATCATCAGTACTAAACCTAATCTTGCCTAATCTTGTTTGTCAACTTGAGTACATCGGAAATCAACCAAAACACAAGCTTCTGGGCATGCCACAAGCATTTATCTTAATTAAATTATTTGAAAGTGGGAAACCCACCCTAAATCTGAACAGCACCTCTGGCGGCAGCCCCCCATACAGGGATATGCAGTTAGGAAGCTTTTGCTTTTGGCCCCATTTTCCTCATTCTCTGTGACAAGTTTTTGCATTTTGTTACTTCAGCTGAATTAGAATAGAAACCAAAGACCAGTAGCTCCTCCACAATACTCGAGGACCCCTGCAGCACACTGGTACTGTAGAGACATGTGCCTTGTACACTGGGCAACAACTGGATTCTCAGCTTGTCTGTAGTGGCACAAACATTTGAATTACAGAGACCACAGCCTGTTTACTAAATCCCCTTTTAGTGTGTGTGTGTGTGTGTGTGTGTGTATAATCTATGATTTTTGTTCTATAGAGAACTTTGACTAATATACATTAACACCACTACCCTCATCATTACCAGTAGAATAAAAGGCTGTTTCTTGAAATGGTTTCATTCTGTGCTTTTTCTTGGAAATCCCAGGTGGTCATTCTATTAGTGCCCTCACTAGGAAGGAACAAAACTATTGAAACCACAACAGCAAGCTTCCACTGCTACTACTGCTTTCAATGCCACCTCTGATTTTATACTTTCTTTGTATAGTTCCAAGAGCTGTTTGTTAACAAAGTCATTTTCTGTGTATCTGCTGTAGGCTTTAATGAATGAATCCTAGGGATAGCTATCCCCTATAGCCTCTAAACACAGAGAGTCAGAAGCAAATACACAGGCTGCCCTGAGGACAGGAATAAAGCACAGGAAGGGTGGGGTTCTCATGCAGAGCTTCTGCTTTGGGCTACAAAAGGAGAAAAGAATGAATCAGAAATAATTCCATGACAATGTGGGGAAACATCAAGGCAGCTACAAATAAAGTGTCAAGAAGCTGCAATAAATAGCACTTCATTCAGGAAAGACCTGCACTGTTATTCTATGCACCCTGAGTAACCTTACTTTCTAGTGCTAGAATTAGCCTGAGCACCCTTAGAATTACTGAAATTGGAAACACAGTCCACAACTAAAATATAGAGAGAACTAAAGAATGTAGAGACCAAGAAAACACCCAAATAATCCAATTAAAAATGGGACTCAGAACTAAATAGGGAATTCTCAAAAGAAGAATTTCAAATGCCTGAAAGATACCTAAAAAATTACTGAACATCCATAGCCATCAGAAAAATGCAAATCCAAACAAGTCTGAGATACTATCTTAAATCTGTCAGAATGTGGTACATTTACACAATGAAATACTACTCAACAGTGAAGGACCCTGGTTTCTAAGGCTTGACCCAGGCATTCAGGTCAGGTATTCAGCAGAGAACCCCCCATGAGAACAAGGAACTAAAAGTCTAAAAGTCTGTCCCAGGAAACAGATTGATCCAGCCCAGATAACCATAATCAACTCAGATAGGACATAATGGTCTGGTCGAACCTGTGATTAAAATACCAGAAGTTCCAAGCAGAAAAGCGGTGATCAACACCCGGTTGTAAAAGCCCCCTAACCATCTGGTCTTAAGGCAACCCCATGACTACTGTGAGCAACCTTATGACTTTGAAGTATGACCTTTAAAGTGACTAATCATTTGTTGCCCCAGTTGATATGGTGGTTTTATAGTCTTAGCCTTTAAAAGAGATATGAGATTTCCCCTCCCTTGCTACTCCATTGCTCTGGAGGCAGGGAGGTAGCCTGTCTGAAGAAAAAATAAACCTCCTACTTTTTACATCAACGGCCTAGAGTCTGGGTTCTTGGGGCCCCCCTTCCCGAGGATAGTACCCTGAGTCTGGGGTCTATGAACAGAAAAAAAATGAGTCTGTGTGGATATATATTACACATTTGGTAATAGCTGAGTACTGGGAAGAGAGCACCCAGTCAAATCCTAGGCAGACAGTTCAGGAAATAGAAGAAGTAGGAAAGAAAACTAAATCTTTTTTTTTTTTTTTTTTAAAAAAAAAAAAAAAAAGAAGAAGAGAATTGGTTTAAAGCAATGGAGAGTGTTTGGTCTTTCTGTGCTTTTTCTCTAGATGATTTGATATTGGAACCAGTAAAGGAAATGAGTAATAAAGTACATGGAACTATCCTCATAATGTTTATTATACATATTTGTTGTTTGACTTCTGTTTTATCATTAAAGAAGTCAATTAATGTGAATGCCAAGAAAGAAGTCTTTAAAAAGTCTATTAAAAAGGAGCTCAAAATATTCAAACACAAAGGAGCATAAAGAACAGAACTGAGCAATATCATCTAAAACTACAGAAAAAAAACAACTTAAGTTTATCAGAGAGTAAACACTAATATACCCAGTAAACATTAAAAGATCAAAAGAGGATAGTAATATTAGAGAAGTTAGTTAGTCTCTGATATAAATGCTAGAATTTAAAAGGGTTAAGGATGCGATTGTGACATATGGGATGCATTCATCATTTGTAAAACAAATAAATTCCTGGTCTTGTTGCCAGCAGATCACCCCTAAATACTGGCTAGATATGGGATAAGTTGAGATCCCAATTAAATTATAAATTAAGGCTGACTTTGGAGTTAGAGTGTGGCTCTCTCCTCTAAATCCAAGCATACTTGTTAAAGGAAAAAGGCAAAATCTCTTTATCATATCAGAAGAGCCACCTGATATGGGACAGAAGAGTGACTAAAAAGTGACTCTTTTATTGTCACTAATCATATTCTGAATAAAAATGTTTGCATTTAGCTTTCTGTATGTTGTGTTAGATTTTAGTCTCTTGTGAGTTTTCCACAGTGATCCATGACAATGCCTAATTGTGAACTGGAAGTATCCAAAAGGAAGATGGGGCCCCACAATGAGGATATCGCATGGACTATGACAAAGGCACCAAGCTGATAAACACTATTCAAGGATCAGATTTGAACTACAAACTGCTCAGGACATTTTCAAGGTGGATAGGTGAGATGAACCACCTTCATAGACTGCTCAAGTCAAGACCTGAGACAAGCCATGCACTTTCCTGCTATGCAGAGACTGGATAACAAATGATATGGGCTACACAGTTCAGGACTTGACAATCAACAACTTTTCAGGATCCCTGAAAGATGCTGTCACCCATCCCCTAGAGAGCAGGAAGTAAATTTAAGAAAATGATGCCCACATTCCCAAGATATAGGGTGGGTGGTTTTTGGTCTTGCTTTTATTAATGAAGTCACATTTTCAATCAGTGTATATCCTTGTTCAAGGTCCATTCCCCCTCCCACCCTCTCCAGTCACTCTCTCTTCTCAACATCTCCTCATCTCCTCCCCAGCAAGGGCAGAAGGTCTCAAGGTCCCAAGGTCCCAATATTGCTCAGTTCAGCATCTTCTCCTGGCATGTCTAGTTTTCTCCCCACAATATCGAGAATGAGTCCGGTGTTCCTCTATAGGGAGTGGCATTCAAGATGCCAGTCCAAGGTATATCAGATCCCAAACTGTTCAATGGTTGTGGTTTGCAGCTTAGGCAAACTTTGCTTTTTTGTTTAGAGTCCACTAATGAGTGAGTACATTCCCTGCTTATCTTTCTGGGTTTATGACACCTTGCTCATGAAGATATTTTCCAAATCCGTCCATTTGTCTGCAAATTTTAGGATATTATTTTTTCTTCAAGCTGAGTAGTACTGCATTGTGTAGATGTACCACAATTTGTTAATCCATTATTAAGTTGAGGGGCATTGAGGTTGTTTCCAAGTTCTTGCTATTATGAATGATACTGCTATGAACATAGTTGAGCTAGTGCTGAAAGACCCTCGGTTGAGGACCTTCCCTCAGGAGGAGACCCCGAGTCCCAAAGACCGAGCGGAGCCACAGTTCAGATGCAAACTGCAAGAGGATTATTTTCAGGTTATGAAGATATCATCGGGCGGCAGTAACTCGGAGAGCTGACTGGTACCCCGAGGCTTTGTTCAGGGACTTTTTATAGCGTAGGGGGAAGCGGGAAGCAGGCTTACAGAAGCAAAAGGCGTGGTTATAGGGAAAACAGAGAAATCATTTGGTCATTTAAATAACAACTCTTACTTATTGGATGGGGGCTTAGTGGCGGGGAGAAACGGTGGGAAGAAATGGTCGCTTGCTGGGAGGGGGACTTCCTGAACATTTGGCCCTGATTACAGGCTTCTTGTGGTATGCGGTCCTGGTCACATGCTTCTGGTTATCTGATGGTTCCTTAGCAACCCTTTTACTATCTCCCTGCTCACAGGCTTGTGCTTGTGTTCAGGGGCAGGGGGCCTTGGGCATGTCCAGGCAAGCCTGGACAAGTCTTAGGCAAGTTTTCCAGATTCGCTCCCACAAACAGAAAAAGGGGGGGGTTAGCACTTGGCCAGACACCTGAACTGAATGCCTGGGTCTAGCCCTAGAACTCAGAGTCTTTCATCCCTCTATTTTTTTTTTTTTGACAATGAGTAAAAGCTTTTACTCATAGGTTTGTATCATGTTGCCTCACGGCCTGATACTGTTGGGCGAGTATCACAGCTTGCACAACTGACAATCTATCTTTAACAAACTGAGTTAATCTATTAATAATGCATGGCCCAAAGGTCAATATTAACAGAAGCAGAACAAGGGGACCCATCAAGGATGACATTAAGGTGGTAAACCAGGGTGACCTATCCCAAATGCCCTCATACCAAGATTGTTGGGAATCAAATTCTTGCTTCCTTTTGTCTAGCCTTTCTTTGAGTTTATCTAAAGTCTCAGTTACTAGCCCAGTCTTATCGGCATAAAAGCAACATTCTTCTTTAAGGGCCGCACAAAGGCCTCCTTCTTTTAGGAATAACAAGTCTAGTCCTCTCCTGTTCTGCAACACTACTTTGGAGAGGAAGGTGACTGAGTCTATCTAGAAGATGGTCTTGTGCCCCACCCCTGCAGGCCCAAACTTATCTGCAAGGTCTCAAAAGAGCAAAGGGGACCTGACTCGCAAAGCCAACTCTAGGCTGTAGGGACCTTTGGCCTTCACAAAAAGATTTGTCTCCTATGTCAGGTTTTTTTTTTAACTTAGCATTTCAACCTTTTTGGGGTTTGGGGGTGTACCGGGGCGAAGTAGATTCTATTTGCTGCTTCAAGCTGACATTGGGCACTGTTCTCAGAGCCCCAAAAGGTTGAAAAGCTAGTAAAGGAACTAAGCTCCAGGGCTTCTGTCAGGAGCGTGTAGCTGTCTGATCCAGTGGCCGAGAGACAGGAAAACAGCCCAAATCTGTAGAACTGGTTCACAGGCTTCCAGCAAGTCCAGAGCTCTTAGTCAAGAGCAAATCTGTTGAGATATGTTAAAACTGAGAACAAAAGGTTAGAATTTAAATCTTGGGCTCAGTCTTAGTAATTTGGGAAGGGCAGGAGTCCCCAAACCAAAAGAGAAAAGTATCATCCTTAGGGACAGACAGGTGGGAAAGAACTTAGGCTGTACTTATCCGGAATCTTTTTGGCCTCTGTGAGGTGGATTCAAATTCTATGAGTCTGTTAAGCTCATATAAATTGCAAAAAGACATAAGAATTTTAGTTATATTAGTATTTTCAATCAGGCTTTATAAAATGAGCTTGAAAACTAGCTATCACCTTGGAGAAGGATCTGATTGTCTAATTCTCCCAACCTGACAAAATTATAACTAGCCCAGTCGTCAATACTTGCAGAGATCTGAGAAGGATAAATTATGCCTGAGTGCAGAATGAGCAGCTTCTGAATCTACTAAAAACAACAGAGACCAGTCTATACCCAGTTAGCCATACCCAGGTCTCCACCTAAGCTGGAGGCGGAAGTATCTAAACAGCATCAATCTTCAGCTGCCAGGCCTTTAGGGTGGGAGATTTTTCCCCACAGTAGAGGGACATATGGGAGAAGACTGACCTTACTTTGTCTAGGCAAAAGGGTTCAATCAATTCTCTAATGTCCTCAGATCTAGGCTGGGTTCATGGCAGCAGGCAGGCATTGTGCTATGGCATCTTGCCCAGGTTAGCACTGCTTCAATCTAGATGAACATCTTGGTGTCCCATAATCTTCTTTGGAGACCTTGGGTTACTGTTAGGATCTAGAAGTCTCTGTCTGAGAAATAAACATTTTAAATGCCATATTCTGCAGATCTCTGAAATATGAGGGCTGCCCAGGTAATATCCGAATAGAAAAACTTTGTTTCTAGTTACTTGTTGTAAGCTTACCCTGAAACTTATATAAGAGATTAAATCTTAACCCTGTAATTAATCACAGTACTTACAAGAATGACTGCTTGTGTATCTTAATAGCCTTGAATTAGCTTTCATTGTTTTCATTAGTACATTTCACAAATATTTCACGGATGTCTTTATTATGACTTTAAATCTTAAAAAGTTTGTTCTCAAAACTATGTGATGAACTTAGATTTAAGATCTATGTCTGGCAAGATAAGCTGTCTTTGCAACCTTGATTACATACTTATAAACTTGTTTTCAGATAAATTAAAACAATTTCTAGCACATAGAATCTATTTGTACACTCAGCATGGAGGCTGTATGCTCAAATTAGGTCATCTGCCAAAGTCCTTGTCACATAAATATCAATAGTGCATGATGACTAATAAAAATAAGCTAATTCAGCATCTTAACAATCATAGTTATATTTATACATATACAGTTGGATCCAAGTTACATACATACATACAGATTTAAAGCTAGCTTTCATCTACACATAGTTAACTCTAAGTCATATATATGTTTATATAACCATAAACATTTTTTTAGTGAAGAATCAGAAGCTAATTCCAAAATGAAGAAAAACCAAATTGAATTAACCCAAATATCTTACAATTTCTTTTTAAAAAATTCAGTATTGGCAGGCAGGTATGAGAAACCACAGCAAACAAAATCCACATCACCTCTGACCTTCTATAACATTCTAGATTCCTTTTATAGCATTTTATATATACCTTCTGTCGGTCTCCCTAATTCCTTAGGCATCTTTGCTTCAGACATTCTTTTTCCTGTCCCTTTATTATCCCAATCCTCTGCCTTCTCTATCATTCTCTGGACAACATAAAAATTTTTACAGTTCTTTTTTGTGGTTCTCTTCAGTATGCACACACAGTAGCAACACACAACCAACATGACACATCTGAAATTAACAGTAGAGTTTTTTTTTTTAACCTAATAATTTGTAACCAACCTCTGTAAAAGATGACAAACCCACTGGATCTGAATGATCAAAGCAGCAGTCACTTTGTCTCAGCAACTATAGTCAGTGACTGACCAAAATGCAATCTAAAATGGAGTCATGACATATGCTTTTAAATTTTTTCATGCATAGATTTTTAATTATAACAGATTTTAACCTTATTTAATAATTTTTATCACTGTCATATCAAAAACATTTGAACTCCTGCTAAGCTCTGATTCTTGACCAAAAGTGCAGTCACGGCAGCTGTGGGTGGTAACTGACTGCTATTGAGAATAGAGATAGCAAAAGTATTTTAACCATTCTGTCTCAGCTCTATGCTTTTAACAAAATTAGAAACATATCAGAACAGCATAGATAACTTTCTTGAGAAACAGACAAAACTTCTCAACAAGGCAAATAGAACTTTCTGAACAGAAACAAAACCAAATGAGCAGGTAACATCCGAGTTACAAAAATGCATGCACATGAGTCCAAACACACATTGTGGCCACAGTTTTCACATACTCACACATCAATAGGCATAGCCTGGCTAAAACATTTGCATAGATAACCATGAAGAGAGCAATGAACAGTTTTCAGATGGTTGCTGTGGGAATGCTCTCAGGCAACAAGAGGTCCCCCTGGGTCTTGGGAAGATCCGGGCTTCTTGGTCCCCAGTCTTCCCATTGTAGACAGACTCCAGAACAGAAAACACTGAGACAACTGACAAACACAAAGCAAACACAATCCTCGGGTGGGCAACTCGGCTACAGAGATACAGAAGGGAGCAGCCTCGAACAGCTCCATTCCCCAGGAAGGAGAGACACCCCTCCTACCTTCCTCCAGACAACCCTAGAGGAGACCTCTAAGGAGGGGGCCAGGGGGCCCTGGACTCAAGGCACATCTGCCTGCCTCCCCCACTGGCCCAACATTACAGGTCCTGCGCAGGCACAAAATACAGATGCCAAATCGCCCAGAAAAGAGACAAAGACACAACAGACACAGAAAAATTCAAGCTCGTTCTTACCTCCTACCGGTCCCAGAGTGGGGGTTCAGGGGCACCCCAAAATCCCAGAAGAGTGCAGTCCGTCACTTCAGACAAGTGAGAGAGGGTTAGGGACAAAGGAGTAGAGGCAGACTGTCTCATTTCAAACCAGACACAACGGGGAACGAGAATCACGACACACAATACAGACACAGACAAGACAAGCCGGCAAAGTGGCAAAGAAAATGAAACCAGGTTTCTTGGGAGAGTCTGAACAAGGGAGAACAGGATAAAGGGAGGATGAGGGGGGAGGGGTAGAGGGTGGGGAAGAGTCACTAGGAAGGGGATGAGGCATAGTCGGGGGAGGGTGAACAAACGGGTGGACCCACAAGGGTAGATCCGCGGCTAGTAGCCTCCACATGGCGATGTAGGGGCCCTGATCCAGGTGGCCATGTGGTCCTGGAACAAAAACTTTACTCTCCACCTGTGAAATGATATTTAAGTTAAAAGTTCCCTCTCTGGGCCACCCGACATTCATCATTACCCATTCTGTCTCGCAGAATGTAATCTATTTCTTTTTCTTCACTTCAACCCCTTGGTAGCTGGCCCTTTCACGGACCTCAGACCAGTGGTCAAGAGTGAGGCTCAAGGGGGTCGTTACTGTCTGCCCCATGGTAGTTTCTAATGTTATTAGTAGACACAGAAATCCCACAACACAACACAGAACACAGACATGTGCTGCACGGCTCCGGCATAAAACCGGAAGCAGAAACTCAGAGGGAGACTGCCCTGAGGGTCCGGACCCCTCATCTGCTACCAGGACCACGTATCCTTCTGATATGGGTTCAGCTCCGAAAAAAACGGGCTCCAGACAGATGAGTCCGGGTGACTCCAGAGGCCCGTGGAACGTCTTCCAGGGCTGTGGGGGTGAAGTCTGGCCTCGTCAGGCCCTTCAGGCCCACCGCCAGGTACAGACAGATCCAATTGAATCCACAGATTCAGAGATTCAGAGGGACACGCAACAACATACACAGACTCGACAGACTCAGACGATCTCAGACAACGACAACGACCGCTGGCCAGCTTATCTCCTGACGGCTGGTCGGTGGTCCCTGGGCTGGGGTCTCAATCTCACTGGGGCCTCCAAATGAAAGACCCTCAGTTGAGGACCTTCCCTCAGGAGGAGACCCTGAGTCCCAAAGACCGAGCCAGCCACAGTTCAGATGCAAACTGCAAGAGGATTTTATTCAGGTTACTAAGATATCATAGGGCAGCAGTAACTCGGAGAGCTGACTGGCACCCCAAGGCTTTGTTCAGGGACTTTTTATAGCATAAGGGGGAAGCTTATGCTTGTGTGCGGGGGCAGGGGGCCTTAGGCATGTCCGGGCAAGCCTGGACAAGTCTTAGGCAAGTTTTCCAGACTCGCTCCCACAAACGGAAAAAGGGGGGGGGGTTAGCACTCGAACTGAATGCCTGGGTCTAGCCCTAGAACTCAGAGTCTTTCAGTGCCTTTGAAGTGCTAATGTGCTTCTTTAGGGTATACACCCAGAAGTGGTATTGCTGAGTCCTTGGGGAGATTGATTCTCAGTTTTCTGAGAAACCTCCATACTGCATTCCAGAGTAGCTGAACAAGCTGACACTCCCAGCAACAATGGAGGAGTGTTCCTCTTGCTCCACATCCTCTCCAGCATTGGCTGTCACCTGTGTCTTTTATCTTAGCCAATATGACAGGTGTCAGGTAGTATCTCAAAATTGTTTTGATTTGCATTTCTCTGATGGCTAAAGAAGTTGAGAACTTTTTGAAGTATCTTTCAGCCAAGTGGACTAAAGACCTCAACATAAAGCCAGCCACTCTGAACTTGACAGAAAAGAAAGTGGGAAATACCCTCCAACAAATTCGCACAGGCAACCACTTCCTAAATATAACACCAGTGGCACAAACCCTAAGAACAGCAATCAATATGTGGTTTTGGGACTTTTAATGGGGTATAAATGATTGTCATTGTTTAAGGTAATTATTTAAAAATTGTTATTGGTTATAGTTGGAAAAAACCTAAACAAGACAGACTAGACTTATAGTTCTTTTTTTTAAAAAAAGAAAAAAAACATACAGATATGATTGAATATAATGGTAGATTATTGAATCTACTTTCTTAGAAGAAATTACTAGTTTTAAATAGTTTATATTGCCTTTGTTTTTGTGTATATTGTGTACAAATTTTATATGTTGATATAAAGTTGAGATTAATTTTGTCATTGTACATATATTCATGTTTGTTCAATGTATTATATAATTGCAAGTCCAGGAAAGTTATTATTACCAATAAATTAGGATATAAAGGTATGCAAGTTTGTAGTTAGACATTTCAATCAAATTACAGTCATATTAGATATGTTTTCAAGATCAGATATATTTTAGATGGATAGATCTTCTTGAAGCACTTCAGAGATCTATAGAATATGGCATTTAAGAAATTTCAAAAACATAGGCTATTAGTTGTTTGACAATGTAACATCTGCTCCTAGCAGCACCAATCCACTTCAAAGAAGATTATGGATATCAAGTAAAGTCTTCCATATGAGTTTGCCCCTGAGCAAGACAACACTCTTACCTTGGCTGCTCACCATATGGTATTCAAAATGGATGAACAGGAGAAACACACAAATGAATTGCTGAACCCTCCCCAAAAAAGGTGGAAATGACTTTAGGAATATCCTGCTTCCCAGAGAAGCCTGCCAGACATGCTAGGCCTGTAGCCTGAATATGGATGCTTCAACAACATAGAAGATCTTTGGGTGACTGTTCAGGCAGTCAACTGTTAAATTTCTTACATTTTGGAAGTTGCTATTTGCTTAATATTATTTTCTTCTTGGGTCTCTGAGGAATTTGAAGAAGATTTAGTTAATAGTTATAGTTATCTAGTGACAATTTTAGAAAAGAAATGTTAAAGTAAGTCTAAGAGACATCAAAATATTGTTTTTAGTTACTAATACAAGTTAGATACAAAGTCAATTAGGTACAATCTTTTGGACCCACCAAAATAGGATAAATAATGAAATACTTTCTTTGAATCTGTCAATTGTTAATAAACTGGATATTCCTTATATAATTATTATTTGTATATTATTGTATATAGTTATTGTACCTACTACATATGGTCTTTTCTATGTCAGTTATAACTTTCTTTATATTTTTGACACAAAAGGGGATATGTGGATATATATTACATGTTTAGTAAACCTGAATATTGGGGAGAGAGGACTCAGTCAAATCCTACGCAGATAGTTCACGAAATTCTTAAACCTTGAATACAAAGATAAGCAGCTGAGTCAGTTACACTCACTTTTAATCCCAGCATAGGAAAAGCCAGAGTGTGGTGTCCTCCACCCTTGATCCCACAACTGCAGAGACAGATCTTCTTCTGTTTCTATGAGTTCAGGGTTACACACCTTTAATCCTAATGAGGATGGATATATAAGTGCTTGTAGAAACCTAGAGAAGGCAGAAGCAACTGACAGAAGCAACCAGGAGTGAGGCTGAGAAAGTTGTAAGGTTGGTGGGTGCTTCCTCTCTCTGATATTTCAACCTTACCCTGATATTTGACTCTGAGGCTCATTTGTGATACTATACCATTGTGCTAAGGTAAATAAGTAACCCTCAATAGCTTATGGGGTTTTGTTGCTGTTGTTGTTGATGTTTGGTCACTAAAATAGTTCCCTGATATACCTCTGTTGACATTCATAGATGGTACTTGGGGATCATTTCTCTCTACATTGTCTGTGTATTGAGAAGTCAGGTTGGATATGGATGTATGATATCCTCTTATAATATACAGCAATTCATTCCAGATTATTAGCACCCTTATGACACTGTCCATTCATGACATCTGTATGACAAGTGTCATTTGATCTATAGAAATGGAAACACTCTGCTCATTTGAGACAGTTTCCATCATGACCACCCACGAGAGAAAAAATTATGTTTAGTAAGGTTCCACATGCTCTGTTGCTGAAAGAGAAGTGGCAAGACTTTCTAGTAGTGACCTTAGGGTTATGTTGTGTCAATATGTTTAGGTAGTTCTAGCCATACTGACTTCCTATTGCAAGCACAGACTTTCAGATACAGCTATGCTAAGTCTCTATCTATGTGTAGACATAGGAGTCATATCTGTACTACACTACAGTTTGAGGGTTGTAGTACTTTATGTTATTCAAAGATTTTAATGTATCTGTTCTTCCAATTAGGCATGTCTGACTTGTTATTCAACATTGTATCACTAAACAGTTAATGTTGCCAACTTGACAGCATCTACAATCACCTGGGAGAAAAGTCTTCAGTCATACTCAAGATTATCTCCAATAAAGTTAGCTTCTAAAGTGTCTAGATAGGCTAAATTAAATCAGTGTGAATACCCATCTTAACTGTAAAGGTATTCCTTGATGAATGTCTCAGAATGTTCTGCCATGAAGAAAGTGAACTGAACATTAACATCTACCCACATCTCTTTGCTTCTTAACTACACAGATGCAGTTTTCTTGACTTCCCACCATGAAAAGCTTTACCTTTGAACTGATAAGTGAATTAATTTTATTCTTTCTTTAGTAGCTTCTGGTGGGAGTATTTTATCACAGTAACAGGAAAATAAAGCAGGACAGACACCAAATGATAGGCCACTCTTGTCATATGTGTGACAGAAGCTCAAAAATTGAAACCATATTTATTGATGCATGTTGCTTCTTTAGTTGAGTTATTTCTTCAGCCTCAGGTCTAGGAAAAGTACAAGAAGCCTAATTTCTAGGGTCTGGGAAATGACTCTGAAACATGGGTTTTCTTTTTAAAATCAATGAAACTTCATTGCCCCATGATGAGTTTCTGACATCTTGAGTCAAACCCAAATATAGCACTTTTTTATGCTATTGGGACCTGTGACAGAAGAAGAAATATATTACCACAAGCCAAAGGCTTGCTGAGAGCTTTTTATCTGTGTTCTCAAGCCCTGCAGACACAGATTCCTCTGCTCACTTCATCACAGGACAAGTGTTTCCAACTTCCCTAGCTGGCAGCATTACACAGTTCTGGTTTCTGATTGTCTCCATGAACAAGTTTACATAAAAATTGTAATTCATTTCATCAAAATTTGTGCAGCCTAAAATAGATTCAAAGATAGATTAATCAGTAAAGATGTTTAAATTTATTTTCTTTCTTTCTGTCTCGATTTGCCTGTCTTCTCTCTCTCTCTCTCTCTCTCTCTCTCTCTCTCTCTCTCTCTCTCTCTCTCTCTCTCTTGTGTATATATATTATAAAAATAAAAAGATTGCCATAAAGGAGAAGAGGTCTAAAGCAAAAAAAGAGAAGGTGATAATATACATGTGGTAAGATAAGAAAGGAAAATGAGCTACTATTAGGGGGAAAAAGAGCTAGCCAGGAATGGGAGATGGAGATGAAAAGGTCATAGGGAAAGGAACAAATTAGAACAAAATGCAATGGTACAAATGATATATGAAAATATCTTTATAAAACCCATTATTTTGTATTTTAATTTAAAAATTAAAACCTATACAGTATGCTTATACAATCTATAGGATAGAAAACAAGTTATACACTATAGTTTCCCATTATTTTCTTTTGTTTAATGCCTGGTGGACTGAATATAGATCTTAAATTGAGAGACATTTTTACTTCTTTTTGTATTATCTTTCTGCCATCATTAGTAAAAGCAGCAATAAGATAATCTAAGAGACAGGAGATCACTCATCTGGGAGCTATAATTCTGTATTGCTAGTAGCAAATAACACCACATAACTACTTATGTCTTGGACATTTGAAACTGCTTTGGTCAGCATGATATATTTTTTATATTTTTAATTTGTTGAACCTATCTTCATAGCATGGTGGTCTGATTATCTCTGTTTCTGAAATTTCTAATATTTCTACTTGAAATTTGTTCAAATATTAGCTATTATTGGTAATACTTTAATTCAAGTATATAAATGCATATCTTGTCACAATTCCTTTCATTTAAGGTTAATGCTATTAATGCTACATATTTGACACAGGGACTTCTGCTGGGCTTAGGTCCTCCTTTCCAGTGAGCCAGGTCAGCAGTGATCCAACATCTACAACTTCCATTTATGCTTCTCAATCAATTCCATGAGGATTTCTGTTGCCGTTCCATGTGTGTGTGTGTGTGCATTGTGTGTGTGTGTATTGTGTATGCTGTATATATGTGACTTTGCTGATACATCTATGAGTATACAGGTTGAGTTCACAGCAAGATGTAAGATGTCTTTTATAATACTTTTGGTCTTACTGTTTTGAGTCAGGGTCTCTCACTGAACAAAAAGTTACCATTTTTGCCGATGATGGTTGAATATCAAAATTTTGAAATTTGTCTTCATTGACCCAACAATGCTGAGATCACAGCACATGCCATCATGTCTGGACTTTTGATTTTTTATTTTATATTGTATATTTAATAAATATAGTTTAGAATATCAGGGGGCAAAACCACCCACAGAGCCAAGCCATGAAGGTCAAGGAGAGATGGCCCACATCTTTAACTGAAACTTTTGGATTTGTTTCCTGATATTCCAGACATACGATATATAACCACAAGTCTGAGGATACAAATTTATTTCCTTGAGTCCTAATCAAACACTCTGCCTCACTGAAACATCTTCTCATTCCCAATCCTACCACTTTTAATTTGATAATTTTGAGAACCACATACATGAGATCTGCAATTCCTGCCTATTCTCCCAAATTCCTTTATATCCCATTCTAAATGCATGGTCACTGGTTACTTGTATATTTTCCTTCCCACCATTTTACAGTGTCCTTTTTTTTTTTTTATTTCTCAATGTTGCTGTGGGGAGGTTAAAGGTGGGGTCTGTCTACTATCACATTTTGTACTTCAGAACCTCCTTTATTATCTTCAATTCTTTTTTTCTGTCCCATTTTCTCCCTTTAAAACTTTTATTCAGACAACTCCTGACTCATGACAGTTGAAGTTATAATCTTCACCTTTACAAGGGTGAGAAAAAAAGAGACAATAAGTAGGAACTGGACTTTTTTTTATATTGGAAACTTTCTCAGGCCATCTCGTGATGTTGAATATATCATGGAGCAGCCACAGCTTTTAGGCATCAGTAAAATCAACAAGGAAAACCTGTCACACAAAAATGTGGGGCACTAGTTTGCTAATGGGTGAAATGCTATTTTGACTGATGTTGCCTTAATCTTTGAATGGGTAGATTAGAATAACTACTACAAACCAAAGAACTCTTGCACAACAAGCTTAATCAGTTATGTAGAACACATCTATAGTATCCTGTTTATCTCATACTGTTTGTTATCTTGGTATTTCTGTGTGTGTGTATGTGTGTGTATGTTGCTGTATGTCTGTGTAGGTGTGTGTGTATGGTAGTTAGAGGTCAACTTCTGATATTGTTCCACCAGATGCTTCCCACATTGTTCTCTTTAAACCATTTTTGATATTTATTTATATATTTTTATTGGTTTGATTTATTATTTGTGTCAGAAGGTACATGTACCACTAGATATGTGTAGAGTTTGGAGAGAAACTTGCCAAACTCACCTTTCTCCACAATGTAGGTCCTTGATATCAAGCTTAGGAGGAAAATACCTGTCCCACTGAGATATCTCATCATCATGTTCTTCCCACCCCCATCTTTCTTTTTCTTTTTTGAGATTCTCACTTGTCTGGAATTTAACTCTGCTAGGCTGGCTGGGGGGTCATATTTCTACCTTCCTGGCATTGGAATTGCAAGAACATGTCTCACCATTCACGAATTTTCATGTGGGTTCTGGAGATTGAACTAAGGTCTGCATGCATGAGGTAAAATCACTTTACCAAATAAGCTATTTTCCAGCATCATATTTCATTTTTTTGTAGTTTTAACAATAATATTATCAAGCTCAATGGACTTTCTGCTGCTTTAGTCATTCTAATAAATTCCTCATGTATTCATTTCTAACATTTCTCCATCCTTTTTTATTTTACCACTTTGTTTATTTCTCCAGTTTCATTGTCTTTTGTTCAGCACTCCACTAAATATGCTAGTATTTTAGTAAATTTATTAAATTTTAGTTTCTTACAATGCTTCATTTACATTTATGACCTAAATATATTCGTTGTCAATGAAAAAGGAACTTGTTCTATCCTCTAATGTTCTAATGTATGATTTACTTTACTATCACATTTTTAGGTTTAACCATTTTCCATATGACTGTTAGCTGCTCTAATCATTTTTAATATTTGGAACTTGAGTGTTATTAGGGCATAATTTCTGAAAAACTTGTTCCATGTGGACACTGGGGCCTGTATCCTTAGTTCCTCAGTTCATACCCCTTACACATGAGTAAGATTCCCTGTGCATAAGGAGTTTAATTACAGTGTGAATGCAGTGAAATGGGAAACTGGCAATAACAGTGCTAGGATAGATGCTGCACTTCAAGCAGATGAATGTCTTTGCTGTGAAGCCTAGTGAGCTCAGATGCCCAGTCCCCACATGACAGAAGGGACATATGTCTGAAACTTCTCCTCTGACCTCCACATGCATCCCAAGGCACACCCAAACCCACCAGCATGCATTCATGTGAACCCATTAAATAAATCTAAGAAAATTTAATCTTCAATCCTCATCCTACAAAATCAGTTGATTTAAATAAAATTATATCATTATTCCAAGGCTCAAAATTTTTTTTTTTACCAATTACAGAGTAGAACAGATAAAATAATGCCCCCCCTGCTCCTCCCACACAGTCATTCTCAGGATTAAACAAAGAACAAAAGGACTTCAAGCCACTGGCATTCATTAGGAAGTTCTTAAACTGTAATTTTTATCATTTGCTTCATGGCTCCAACTTCACTGAGTTTTAATTTATTTCTCTGAAAAATTAGAATTATGTTGTAACATAGTAAACAACTATATAGATAAAATAATACAAAAGTTTAGTAATTGAAAGTTATAACCCAATTTATAAATCCTAAATTTTCTTACAAGTAATACACTTCTACAGAACCTGTAGGTTGGCACTCTGACCCTCTAAAAAATTAACTTAGCGTTGTGATCTTTCTCTTTCTATGGCCATCTCTATATCTATCTATTACCTATGTATTTATCTATCTACCATCCATCTATCATCATTATCATCAATATATACATCTATTATTCTATCAATCAATATTATTCTGTGAGTGCAAGTTACATACATGTGATTCTTCTTCCAGTCCACAGAAAACTTAGAATATTTTACTGTTCTGTTAATCTTTAAACAGATCCTATGACAACTCAAGGAAAATTGGTAACTATCTTTTACAAAAGATGACTAATCTCAAGCACTATTTCAGTGCAATACACTTAAACAATATTTATGTTCATATATTTTCTCATCACTCACAGGCCAGCAATATCTTACTCACAAGGTGGAGAGCAACTGGATAACAAAATTAAATGCCTCTGTATGCATATAAACCTGCATATATAAGTTCATACACTAAAATACACACACAGGTGTGCACACACACACAACTGGGTAATGTTGATGCTAAAATCATAGCCATTGAGCTTTCCCTCTAATTACAACAGTAAAAAGTTGGAGGATGTCCCATATAACACATGGTATTGTTGTGCCTCTATCTTGAGACCCCCCAACAAAACCACAGAGCTGACATTCCAATGCAAAATCAAAGATTTCTTTCTTAGAGGCTGGTCAAGTATTTCTTTCCACACTCCAATTACAGTGAGTAAGGCAGGAAGATTTGAGCCCTTATTACAAATGGAAAAACACAAACAGAGAGCTGTATGTCCTTATGTTCTAGGATTGAGGACATAGAGAGAGGTAATCTTTTGAAATTATTGATCAGATCATAGACATGAAATTGCTAATGGTTATAGAATGCTGACAGAATTTATGGTAAGATATGAGATGTCTGCAGTGAAATCTGGCTCTTGTTATATACTACTACTATGTCTTCTGTTTGACTGTGTTTTGGATGTTTGCTTTGAATTCAGCTGTCATAGCATGCCTTGGCCCGCGGGACTTCAACGCAGGAGACCACCTACAAGAGAGAATGAAGGGAAGGGAGACACAAAGGAAGGCAGCAGGTCAAACGGGATTCTGATTGAGCTGCAGTTTCATTACAATTCTAAACATGCTTATAGAGTAGAATATGGGGAGGGGACAATCTTCAAACACCTGCAGGAAGCTGGCCAGGGGAGCAGGATATTGGCAGGGTAAAAGGGTGACTGGTCTTGCTTCAGGGGAGAGTTGCTAGGTAACCTAACCATAGAATTTTCTTGCTATTCTATTCTTTAGAACTACCTTTAAGGGAGGACTGCTACATAACCTAGCCACAGAATGTTCCTGTTATTCTATTCTTTAGAGTTACTTCTCTGTCACTGTGAAGCAAACCAGAACATCTCTTTTACTTTGGGAAAAACATCTATTCTACCTGGGAAAACATCTATTTTACTTGGGAGAATGTCTATTCTACTTGGGAGAACATTGTGCTGGCTCAGTGGTTGGTTTCTCTGCCAGTTCCCATGGGAGCCTTTAGCTAGAGACCTAGAGGCTCAAGCCAGGGTCTTGGTCCCTGACATCTCCTCCCTTTTCTTTACTTAGGACCAGTCATGAGTTGAGGAGTTTCAGAGGGGTGACAGAGACTCCATCCCACAGGGTATTCTCCAGGAGGCAGCATCAGAGTCCATAGACATTCCCACAGTCCCTGATCTACTGGAGATGCACAGTTTTGAGTGGGGGTGAAAAAGGATTCCTGTGCAACTGCCATGCAATGGAGTATGTCATCCGGGGTACTCAGGCTGTTGGAGGACTCCACCTCGCACAGTCCAGGCTGTGCCCTCTTTGTGTTCCTCAATACTCGAGCCCATGTCCCAAGCACATTAACAACCCTGCCTGAGATTCAGGGGATGTGCAGGGGGGCTGGGGACTATGCCCCTGTCTTCTAGGTCTAGCTGGTGATAATGGACCTGAATGCATTTCTCCTCACTTTCTCTGAGCTGCATTTGAACAAACAGCTTTAGTCGTGAGAAAGCCCATGGTCCAAAGGTTAAAATAATAACCAGGCCAACCACTGGTCCAAGGAGGGAGGGTAGTAGAGTGGTGAGCCATGGAGAGGTGGAGAACCATGTTTGAAAACAGCCGAGCTCCTTCTCCCTTTCTCGCCTACACTTTTCTAATCCTTCTCTAACCTTGGCCATGCTATCTCTAGCGACCCCAGTGTGATCAGTATAGAAACAACACTCTTCTTTGAGGGCTGCACATAGGCCTCCTTGTTGGAGGAACAGTAAATCCAACCCTCGACGGTTCTGTAGAACAACCTCTGAAAGGGATATGAAAGATGTTTCTAGGGCAGAGAGATGCCTCTCTCTAGCTGCACTATATCCTCATCTATGGAGACCCTAAGTTCAGAGTAATGTTTGTTGGATAAAACCATAGATGCTATACCTGTCCCTGCCCCAGTGGCACCCAATCCTAACATGACAGCTAAAGTAGTGGTAGAAATAGGCTCTCATTTATACCTAGGGAGGGACATTTCTTGGGTTGGTATACCTTCCCACAGGGTAGAAAACTGCTCCTGGGAGTAGTAGGTTAGGCGAGGAATAATCTGGACTAAAATATAAAACAATGGGGAAGTAGCAGTATTAAGCTCTTGGGAGATGCAGGGAGTCAGGCCATCGGTGCAGGCCCACCAGGTGTCATTGATGGGAAGGATGTATCCAGAGGTGTCCAATCTGTTGAGAAAGTCAGTGGTGTTACAAAGGGGCTGCAGGTGGGATGGGGCCTTGGCTCCAGCAGTGATCAGACATCTGCCCTGTCCCATAACCTGGGAGAGTGTCAATCGGGACTCGGGTGCTTGTTGTCACCTGCAATCTGCAGGGTTAGAGGTCTGGGAGTAGGGCAGGTCAACTGCTACTCTGCTCTCCACTTTGAGTTGTCAGCTTCAGTCAGCAGGAAGTCATTGTCTCTGTCCCAGGGAGACTGCAGTCTAGGAGGTTCCGGTCATCTGCATCCTGTAGAAGTCTGCATTCTGTGGAAAAAACACAAACATACCCTCTCCCCTACACCAGAACTGGGTCTGGTGCATGTTAAGTGCCATCTGCCAGATTTTTTTCATTGATCCTGAGATAAGGCCACGTTGCTAAGCCTCCAACATCTATCAGATGCAATAAGTGACTGAGAATCCACAGTTAAAATATTTAAAATATAAAATATAAAAAAAATAAGGATAAATAGTCTTTGGGTGTGGCTGCATACTCTCCCTTTTAAAACTAAAGTTTTAAAAGACAAACTTTAAGAGTGCAATGAGAGTTGCTTCCACAATTGTCAGACCCATAAAAACTATAAGAAATCTCAGTCTTCAGCACAAAATTTGGCAAAGCTTAATCTGTTTTCATTACTTTTGGAAACTATAAGCAATGGCTTTTAACATCTTTAGCCTTTTCTCCAGAATATGCAGAGACAAAAATAAGATGAAAACAAGTATCAACAGAAACATGGACATAGACCATCTTTCCAAAGGAGGGAATATGAGTAACATCTCTCTGCCAAATATGAGTAGAAGCAAAATGCCCTGAGGATTCATTCCAGAATAGTTTACTGACAGAAATTCTGTACACAAAAGACACTGTTTCACTATTTGAATGGCTTGGTGCTTTGTGATCTTAAAATGAAATTTCAAAGATTCAGCATTAAGATAAAATCTTTGATGGACTTAAAATATATTATCAGATGTATTAAACATAACATATGTTGATTCAGTAAGCTGATCAGCATGGGCATTGCCTTCACTAGGAAGGTCAGAATGTGCAAGCAAATATCCCACATAGAATAGCTGAGTTCTGTCCCACAAAAGCCTGTATTTTTAATGAAAGCTGACATACTTTACTCACAGGTGCAATATAACTAGCTGTTTTTTAAGGGGCCAAGGATCCATGCAACATATTGACTATCAGTGAACAGATTAAATAGTTCAGGAGAATATGTATTAAGGCCAGCCGTATAGCTAGAAACTATGCCACTTGAGCAGATTTGCACCTCTGTAAGCGGTGGAGAGACCACCATTGCACAGCATTTTCTAGTATTCTTTAAAGGTCGTAATGAAATAACTCTGGGAAAACACACTGAATGAGTCTTTTTTAAAAAAATCAATCAGTTTTGGAGGAAGGATAGTGATTGTTAAAACCACACATTTTTGAGAACATAAAAAAGTACATTCTAAATTAGTGGCTTGTACCCACGAATGTCATGAATATCTAAAGTCTATGCTGCTCAGAAACCTATGTGGCCTGGAGTCTGGCCTTCATTCTTATGCTGAAACCCTTGCTGCCCAGGCCTCTAGAGCCTAAGGTGGGTTAAACTGAAGGCTCTTGCTGAGGTCCAGCCTTGAAGCCTAGGGCTTGGTAGTAACAAGGCTGAAATGGAGGTTTAATTAGCATAAGGTGTTAAAACTTTATACTGTATGATATCAAATGTTTGTAAGTTAAGCTTTAATCCTCATGGAATTACATTTAATACAGCCAGGCAATAAGACAAAACAACTTAGCAGGGCAGTATTTATAAGAGATTGTAACTAACCCACATTCATGGTACAGTAGCAAAATTCTAAAGAAAAGATAAGAGACATGGTATAACATGCCTACTATCCTGGCTATACCAGAAACTAAAGGCCAGAATACAGCCTTTTTAGAAAACATTGGCAGTTTCTCAAGTATATAAGAAACATAAGCTGCCACATGACTCTGCAATCTCTCTTCTTGGAATTTAAACCAAGAGAAATAAAAATATCTATTCCCCTATTATAGGTTCACAAACAAAATGAATATATATTTTATGCAGTAGCAATTAGAAATAATAAAGAAGAAAATACTAACACATGCTACATACATGAATGTCAAAACACTATGCTGAGAAAAGAAGCTAGATATAATGCAGGTTTCTCTGTGTAGCCTTGGCTACAGAGATTCATCTATCTCTATCTCCCAAGTGTTGGGAAGCATCTGGATTCTTGATCAAAACTTTTCATGCACTTACTACCTTCATACTCTTTTAAGAGTTAATTTAAAGACACCATCAGCATTTCACCTGTATCAGACCTGTTCTCTCAGGCCAGGAAGTATAAAAAAATGCAATACATTAATACTGTAAAAGTTCCTTAACACTATGATTTAAATACAATAGCATACTTGCTTCTGTGAGAGAAAAATTGCTTTGTCTTTAGCCCTAATTCTCTGTGTTTGGAGGATTTTTAAAATCCTGGTAGCATAAGTGATCCTTATTCAATGCCTCCTTCCTTAATAACTGCCTGGATATCTGGGAAATTATTATATATTTTTAAAGCACGATTTACTAAATTCTAATAAGAAAATGCCTGAACAGGGACTTTCTCTGGTCTAAAGGCATTATAATAATCTTTGAAACAATTACCTACCCTTTTTTATTTTTTTGCATCAATCGTCCCCTCCTGTGGAAACTATGGACATTAATCATCAAGATGATTAAAGAAAGTCTAAATCTTTTTTACGAACCCACATTCCTCCCGTCTTGAGTGCTTGCTTAATGCCCTTGACAAATTGGTCATGGGCTGAAATGCCCTATCCCATGGTTTGGCAATCTAACCCAGCAGACCTTCGTCCCTATCACTCCTCCGTACCTCAATAGGCTTCTCTTCGGGCCGGGTGATCCTGGAGAGAATGATGAACACCAAGCGCTTGGACTTTCTACCGATAGGGACGTTCTCTCGTGAGGAATGGTCTTGCCACACATTGAGGTGCCAGTCGCCCCGACCCGTGGGGCATCAACACGGGAGACCACCTACGAGAGAGAATGAAGGGAAGGGAGACACAAAGGAAGGCAGCAGGTCAAACGGGATTCTGATTGAGCTGCAGTTTCATTACGATTCTAAACATGCTTATAGAGTAGAATATGGGGAGGGGGCAATCTTCAAACACCTGCAGGAAGCTGGCCAGGGGAGCAGGATATTGGCAGGGTAAAAGGGTGACTGGTCTTGCCTCAGGGGAGAGTTTCTAGGTAACCTAACCATAGAATTTTCTTGCTATTCTATTCTTTAGAGCTACCTTTAAGGGAGGACTGCTACATAACCTAGCCACAGAATGTTCCTGTTATTCTATTCTTTAGAGTTACTTCTCTGTCACTGTGAAGCAGACCAGAACATCTCTTTTACTTTGGGAGAAACATCTATTTTACCTGGGAGAACATCTATTTTGCTTGGGAGAATGTCTATTCTACTTGGGAGAACATTGTGCTGGCTCAGTGGTTGGTTTCTCAGCCAGTTCCCATGGGAGCCTTTAGCTAGAGACCTAGAGGCTCAAGCCAGGGTCTTGGTCCCTGACAATAGCACATTTTGGGGGATTGAGTTCAGCACCCAGTCTTCATATGAAGGTTTGTTCTCAGGATGGTGTTGGCCTTGCACTTTCAGTAAAAAAAGTCAAAGCCCAGAACCCCTCTCAAATACCACAAACAGAATCACACCATTATTTCCATATCTCAGTTTTACTGTGGCAGAATTTGTCAGATCATGTCTCATCTAGCTGGAAGGGAAGTTCCATTCAGAAGAAATCTATGAAGAACATATTAGGTAATGTGCCAAGGGTAGGAATTCAGACATTTAATAGGATATCTGCTTCTATTTATACTCTCAGGAAAGAAGAAATACTAATAGCCAATCTGTAGCCAATCTGTGCCATTTAGGATAAAGTAAAATTATTTCTGCCCTAAAGGCTTTTGAGTGTGCATGTAGGACATCTAATGCTATAGATTTTTTTTTAAATTTTTCTCTTTAGCAGGAACTGACAAGCTAACTCATCATATACTATGTTGTTTATCTCATGTGTTTTCTAGTGTTCATAGCCCTGATCATATTAGATTTTCTTTCTTGAATATTATTACTTTTTACATCAGGATGTCTATAAATCAATCCACATTTTAAGTGTTATTTTTATGTTTTCCAAACTAGGTCACTTATTTCTCCTGTGAGCACATCAATCACTTTTCAATCTCTTGTGGCAGTTTTATTCTTCAAATTTCTTCATTGTGTGCTACTCTTTTATTTGTTTTTGTAGACTGTGAATTTCTAGACCAGGGTTTAGCTGTTGTATGTATTTTCTTCATTATCTAGATTAAAAAAACAGTATATCTTGAATATTGGTAATTGTATCATTGGATATGGCTGAATAAATTTTGTGAGATTAAAAAAAAATACTGGTTTGGTATTGGAGAGATGGCTTGAGAGCTCTTGGAAGTCTGATGAACTGAGTTTTGTCCCAGGACCCACATGGTTAAGGAGAACTCACTAGTAAATGTTTTTTTTTGGGGGGTACCAAAATTTTTTATTTGAAGAAATGGTACACTTCCATATGTATGCGAAGGCATGCACATCTCCTCAATAAACAAATGTTAAATATTATGGGTCTTAGTGCTGGAGTGAGAAAGTGGAGTTTACTCACTCTTGCTTATACCTACCCCCAAATGAATGTTTGATTAATAATTTTTTAACAACCTAAAATAATTATTGATGTTTATATAAGATAAAATGGTTTGTGGTGTGTTAGGATTGCAAATTTGTCCTAAAAATGAACAAATTAGGAACATCATAGTCTTAGAAGTATGTGGGATACCTACTTAAAAATGAGAGGTTAAATATTTTAATCATTCATGAAAGTTTAATTGATTAGCATGATGATGGCCATGGAAACTTAACAAGGTATGTGTTTGTGTGTATGTGTGTGTGTGTGTGTGTGTGTGTGTGTGTGTGTGTGCATGTGTACATGCACATATACATACCGACAACAGTTCATGTGCTCTTTTTCTTTTGTAAAAGTGACAGAACCATTGCATCCTGGAAAATGGGCTTTCATTGTCCACTAACCAAGCAGGATAGGTGTTATGGGGCAGAGTATTAGAATAGGACAGAGAAGGTACCAAAAGATCCCTTCCATCATTGCATAGCCCAAGAGACCACTTGCATGAGCCAACCTTGCCTGGTTGGTTTTACAATGAAAAGCATAGAGTCTGAGATAATAGCTTTTGACTAGTATGTATGTCAGAGGGTTTGCTAACATAGCAAGATATACTTTTTCTGTGAGTAACATATCAACAGTCTCTTAAAGGGAAGCATTGTGTCTACAAATGGGAGTGTTTTTGTTAAGTTCCTAGGTGAAAAATTTATATTTACAGTTTGCTCCAGTTCCATGCTATTGCTGTGCAAATACTATGACAAAGCAACTTAATGAAGGAAAGGGCTTACTGTAACTTATTTTAGGTCACAGTTCGTCATTGTGAAAGTCAGCAAAGGAACTTGAAGACAAGTCTGCTTGCAATAACTTACTTCACAATCAAAGAAGTACAATAGGAATCATGTGGCAAGCCACTGAGTAGCTGTCTCAGACTGACTTATACTCAGCTAGCTTTTCCACAGAGTTCAGAACCATCTGTTCACTTCTGATTCCACCCTGGACATGGGTCCAGCTCTTAGGACTTTAAAGCTCTCATAACCTGAACTGCCTAGAGGAGGCTGAGTCCAGCGGGTAAACAGAAGAAGCTGAGCTACTTGGAGGAAGTTCGGACTTGAAAGAAACCTTTTTCTACCACTTAAAACACCCTTCAAGCCTCTAGCATTCATGTTTTCCATGCCGAGGTGAGCCTTTGGTAAAGCTGTCTTTGAGTCATTTCTGTTTCTGCAAGTAACCCTCACACATATTCATGAAAGTAACCTCAGTGACACTCATTTCTCCATCAAGTTTGACTTGGGTGGTAACCATAATGATTCTATTGTTGATACCCTATATGGGATAAGCAGATGTTTGCTCATGTATCCCAAGAAATATCACACAGCACATGGATTCAGTGAGTAAAGGCACATGCTACCTAGCTGATGGCCTAAGTCTCATACAGGGAAAGGATAGAAAACATTTCTTACAAGTTGTCTTCTGATCTCCACATGCATGCCACAGCACCTGTATAACTTACCACACACACACACACACACACACACACACACACACACACACACACGTGCACACCCCTCTTTTTACACTGAAGGAATACAGTGTTATTTTCAAACATTGTGATATATGTCTGATATACATCATGAGCACATTATTCTGGACCCAGTGTTTTACTTGTGTCCAGGAACCCCTAAAGATCACCAGGGAGCTGGACTCAATGCAAGCATGGGAGGGTTTATTGGCAAGTTCAAACAAACCACAAACCGGGTTGAAACCCTTTGTTCTGATGCAGCAGAGATTTACTGACCCCTAGCCCTGAGGTGACAGTTTTTTCTGTTGTTGTTGTCTTTTTTTTTTTTTTTTTTTTTTTTTTTTTTTTTTTTTTTTTTTTTTTTTTTTTTTTTTTTTTTTTTTTTTTTTTTTTTTTTTTTTTTTTTTTTTTTTTTTTTTTTTTTTTTTTTTTTTTTTTTTTTTACAAAGTAGAAAAGGGGTATGGAGCAGCATAGTAGCTGTTGGCTGAACTTCCAAGTGCGAAGTCAAGCCCTGAATCCACTGGCTGAACTTTTGGTGCAAACCTAACATTTAAATTTATTGGCTCTCAGGGGCACTCCCTCAAGCACCAAGTGCTTTTTTTCCCTTGAAGGAAAGCCACGTATAGATAAATCCATGCCTTCACACAGCTACTTATTAATATGTTGCTGTACTTAAGCTTTTTGTATCAAGTATGGGAAATGTAGCAATTTTAGAAAAAAATACATTATTCAAAATGTATGACTCAAAAGTTTACCTTAGTTACTGCATGACAAATAAACTTGACTTTCTATAATGATTTTTTAGAAAAGGAGACCTTTATGTTTTACCAGAAAGAATGGGTGAGCTACATATAGTAGAATGTGTCTGCAATCCCAGCACTCTGAAGGCTCACACAGGAGGATGAAAAGTTTGAGGCCTGAGCTTTATTTCAGAAAAGAAAAGCATAAAAATTATATTTTCTTGAGTATCTATTTTGAGACATATAATGATCATATAAAAATGACCAAAAGTAATGTTAATAGAAATAAACCTTCTGGGAAGTTTTGTAATATTATAAGCTCTGTGAAAACTACTTTATGTGCACTTTTTAAATTTATCTTTTTCTCATTTCCATTAGTTCTTTGAGAATATTATACAGTGACTGTTTGTAATATTCTCCCCTCCAGCCCATGCCTTCCTGATTCATCCTCCCTTCACTATCGACTCAAGTTTGTTTCACTAAAACAGAAAAACAAACAAAAAAACATGAAGTACAATTTAAAAGTTTTATTTAAATTTTAAATTATGTAAATATGTGTGAGTGTGAATAACTCCCTCTTAGTGAACTGCCAATAGCATCTAGAATAGGGTTTTGAATTCACTGGAGCACTATAGTTACTTGTGAGCCATCCTATATGGTTGCTGGAAACTAAAGTCAGGTCCTTTGTAAGAACAATATGTGGTTTTAACATGAGCTATTTTCAAGCCCTCTTAATTATTTTTATAAAATCCAAATGATAAAGATAGTAGAATCTGTGCTGGCTTGTTTTATATCATCTTGATACAGATCTAGAGTCATTTTGGAATAGGAAACCTCAATTTAGAAAATGTCTCCACCAGATTGACCTGTGGTGCCTGTGGTTCATATTTTTAATTAGTGATTAATGTGGAAGGGCTGAACTCTCTGTGAAAGGTGTTACCTCTGGGCTGGTAGTCCTCAGTAATATAAGAAAGCAGGCTGAGAAGGCTAAGAGGAAAAACATTTAAATAGGACTTCTTCATGGCTTCTGCCTCTAGGTTTCTGTCTTGAGTTCCTGCCATAACTTTTCTTGGTGATAGACTTACTACATCCAATAAGTTGAAATAAACTATTTCTTCACCAAGTTGCTTTTGGTCTTTGTCACAGCAATAGAAACCTAACCAAGACAAAAATTATTATAAATTGACTAAATTTACTTAGCTTATGTCTATTCAAGAAATCTTCATTTCTAGACTTCATGGTCTTAATTATTGACCATAATGCTTTCTTTTTTAAACAAAAGGAAATATATGTAGAGATTGTAAATAATATCTTTTCCTTTGTGCTTGCTTGTCAGGTTTTGGTTTTGAAAACATTTGCAGTTCATCCTCAGACAAATCTACAGAGTGAACATGCGAAATGATTCTTTGTTGTGGCTGAAGAGATGGCTCAGTGGCTATGAGCACTGGCTACCCTTTCAGTGGACCTGGGCTCAATTTTTAGCATCCATATCAGGAAGCTCAAAACTACCTTTGACATAAAATGCAGAAACTTCAGTATCCTCTTCTTGTTTTTGTGGGTATCTACCTGCAATTAGAACACATAAACTCAAGCAGGCACAGCAACACACATAAAAGTTTTATTTATAAATATATATGTATATATACACATATATGTATAATTATATAATCAAATATATAAATTTGATAATTAGCAAATAATATAATATACACTCATAGAATAAATATAATATAGAATAAAAATGTATATAATAAGATTATATAATATATAATTTTCATTAATTATTTGAAAAATTCACACAATGTATCTCAAATATAGTTTCCACTAACTTCTCCCAGGTCTCCTTAATTTTCTCTATAACTCAACTTCCTGTCTTGCTTTTCCTTTTGAATAACCCATCAATTTTATTTTATACTCCTGGAAGACTTCAGAGTGTGGAATCATCCATTGGAGCATAGTCAACCTTCACATGTCCATAGCCTTAAAGAAAACTGACTCTTCTTATCCAGAAGCTATCACCTGCCCACTGCTCCTCAGTCATGTCTGAAGGCTTGTGAAACCTTTCTACTTCTCTGCTAGAATGTTGGCTGGCTTGATCTGGTTCAGATCTTGTGCAACCAATCACAGCAACTATGAGAGCAGTGGTCATATAGTGTCCAGAAGACATGGTTCTACACTGACCATTCCTGATCTCAGTCTATAATTCTATATAAATACATATTTAGAAAGCCCTTCTTTGTACTGGCTGAAATTAATATGAACATTTTACTTTCTACTTTTTGTCAATTACATTAATATGTGGTGGGAAATAGTAATATTTTGTATTTTGTATTATGCCAGATACCTCCTAAATAATAATTCCTGTAGTACAAGGTATAACTCTGCTGCTATACCTAGTCTTAGTTTACAGATGAAGCTTAATCCCCAAAACCTTAGATGGATATAATGAAAGTAAGATTTAGATCCTCCTAAGCTTAAGTATAACCTCCCTACCCGGTACAGTGCCCTTGAGAGAAAATAGCCAAGAGGCAGATGACTGCAGATACCCAGACTCCATTAATCGATGTATGTATTGAACACCAAATAAAATAAACACAAATTTATTTTAATATATTTTATGATTTATTCTTCAATTACATTTAATGTACATTGTGAAATATTATTTTAAGACATGTTACATTTATTTGTGCTGTGGACCATTTGTTTAATAATGCAAAAATGTGCTGCATTCTTTTTATGATGCCTTTGTTTAACTCTGTAACTTATGTTACTTCATTTGTCTAAAACACCTTAATGGCCTAATAAAAAGGTGAGTAGCCAATAGCAAGGTAGGAAAAAGAATAAGAGGGGCAGCCAGTCAGAGAGAATAATTAAAAAGAGAACAAGAAGAGGAAGACATCAAGGGCCAACCATACAACTACACAGCAAGCCACAGAAAAAGCAATAAAGGAATATAAAGAGAAAAATAAAAGCCTAGGGGCAAAAAAATCAATGGGATAATTTAACATGAGAAAAGCTAGCTAGAAACAAGCCAAGCTAAGGCTGTACATTTATGCATAATAATAACTCTCTGTGTGTAATTTACATGGGAGTTGGGTAGCAGGCCCCAAAAAGCTCCAAAGGGTAAAAAAATTTCAAAACCTCAGCCAAGTAGGTGTATGTGTTTGTGTGTGTGTGTGTGTGTGTGTGTGTGTGTGTGTGTGTGTGTGTGAGTGTGTGTTAAACCATTGATTCTCAAATGGAAAAATGTAAAAATAAAGGAAGAAAGAATTATCTTGGTTTCAATGAAGAACTTCAGATTTCTGGCATGTATATACAGACTTTGCAGAGAATGTGTACTTATCTCTGGGTCCAGAGTTTGCTCATGTTCTGTTGGAGTAGATTGTTTGCCCTGAACATAGAAATTTCTTGTAAATTTTTCATGAGAGACAGATTTTATATCTAAGAATACTGCCTTTGGTCAAAAATTCATTTAACACAGATGGAATGTGAGTGTCAAATGGGAGAAATAACTTGGTCAAAAAAGTTTACGAACCTGGTAGCTCAGAGAAACCCAGACAGTAGGGCTTTTTCTCATAATTTCCCATTGTCCTGTTTCTGTCCGCTATTCCTGGCTGTAAAAAATGTCCCAGAGGACAAGTCTTTACAAAGCAAAATGTCAACTGAACAACAGCATTTCCCCTTCTTTGCTTCTTAAATGACAGGCATGGGAAAATTTTCTTCCACTACCATTACAGAAGCTGTTCCTTCCACCTAGCACTCTCCATCATGACTCCCTCTAGCCCCTGAACTGGAGCTTCATTAAATCTTCCCTCTAGTAAAAAAGAAAAAAAGAAACAGCTCTAGTTTTGTTTGAGTTTTTTTCCCCCCTGTGGTCTCAGTGCCCAGTTGTTTGTTGTTGGTTTTCTGTTCTGTGTCATTGCTGCAGCTTAGTGGCAATGTCCAGTGTGTGTCCACTGGAGTGCCAGGTCCTTGTGCCCCTGACAATGCAACAGTCAGGGACCTGGGAATAGCAGTAGAGGCAGACAGTTGTTAAAAACAGCACTTCCAGGACATTGCCTGGGCCACAGGTGGGAGAAAGGTCAGCAGGCTGTTCTGATGCCTAAAGGGCTGTTTAGCTCATTTCATGCCTCTGACATTTTATGTAGCTGATCCAAACCCTGCTTTGTCCTTAAAGGCTCATCTTAGTTGGGTAGGATTTCAGTCTTTCTTGAAATTTGTTTCAGTCATAGTCTAATTAGTGAATGTTTGTATGTGTACATGTATGTGTGGGTATATCTGTGTGTGTACACGTTTTTGATGCATTATATTGGCAAAATTTTACTTGGTGTTCTGAGCTTACTGAGTAGATGGCTCTGCAAGCTGAATTTCTGCCTCTACCCCTAACTTCAAACACAAAAGTGCTTGTGTTGGGTGTCCTTGGTCAGGCTGACCCCTGTCTCTGTATTGAAGAGAGGGGAAACTTCAAGTAGCTGAAGATGTTAAAATCTCTATGTCCATGAGAACAACTGGATGGTCAAATATTCCCAAACAAGGTTATTGTTGTTTATCCTATGATACAAAAGTGGCAAGAGAAGTCAGATGTTCAGGAACCAGAAACTCATCCATAGAGAGAAGCCAAGGAGGAACTCCTGCCTCCTTCAGCTGCTCCCCCAGTCAGTTTCTGCTGGAAGTGGTATTAATTTGAGGAGATATCTGTGTTTGCTTTCTCAATCATGCTACTCAAGTCATCTCTGCTGGGTGTTGTGACCTCTTGATTTGATAATGTTTTGCAATCTCGCTGCTGCTTCCTTCTCTCTGCTCCATACTGTTTATCGTTTACTTTTGCTTGCTATATACTTAATAAACCCATTTGTTTGAAGACAAATGCATGGCTAGTGAAGATTTTTCTCCAGGTCAGGCCATTTGTACAGATGATAGATCTCAAGATTGTATTTTCTTTTGCTCTCTACCTAATAGTTTAAGAAAAGTTCTCTCACTGAGCCCAGAGGTCATTAATTTGGCTAAGCTGCCTGGCCAGTGAGTATGCCAGAGATTTGCTCTAATGCTCTTACTAGCATTAAAAATATTACAATCACATACTGCTCTACCTAGCATACACATGGGTACTGGGAATTGAATCCCAGGTCCCTATGCTAGTGTAACTGAACAGTCCTCCAATGCCTCATATACTAATTTAGAATTCATTCTAATGTGGCAGCAACATAGTTCATTATTAGAGGGTGAACCCTCAGGAAATCTGTTGTCTTATGATGACACCAAACAAAGAACAAAGGATGAAAAGGAAAATGTTTCAATATTTCATCTCAGATAGCCACCTTAAAAATGTTCTGAGCAGTTGTATTTCAAATCTGTTCTTTAGTTAGTGTTTGTCAGCCTGGTGCCTTTGCCATAGTCCACGTGAAACCTCATTGTAAAGCCCAATCTTCCTTTTGGATAATTCCAGTTCATAATTAAACATTGTCATGGATCACTGTGGAAAACTGATAAAAAACTAAAACCTAACATAATATACATGAAGTTATTTTTATTCAGAATAAGAATAGTGAAAACAGAACTGTCTCTTTTTTTAGTGTTTCTTCTGTCCCATATCAGGTGGCTCTTCTGTTATAATACAGAGATTTTGCCTTTTTCCTCTCAACAGTATGCTTGGGTTTAGAGGAGAGAGCCACACTCCAACCTCAAAGGCACCCTTAATTTAAAATTTAATTGGGACTTGAACTTATCTTGTAATTAAAGACAGAGTTTAAGAAGAAAGATTTTACCACATAAAGTATATTGTTAGCAATAAATGTGATAGTCCTTTGCTTCTGAATTTTTCTGGATAGCTTCCCGTTTGTTATACGTGTCTTGATGTCCAAGGTCTTTTATCTTCCTGAAGATGGGTATTTCTGGCTTTCAGTAAAGATAGAAACAAAAACCTACCCCAACCCTTTGTTTTTTCTTACAACTTGTAAGAATTATAGTATGGGTAGATGAGCCATCAATTCTTATTTTTATGAAGTTTCTCTGGTTCCAATCAAGTTTTTATTAATTTTGATGATACTCATAACTTTTCTTCACCTGTGGAAACAAAAGCAAAACATTTTCCTCAATGTAGCACATAGCCTGGCTTCCATTCTGAGGTCAGTACATCTTTGGATGGGCTGACTTAGCTCATTCGTTTTTTTTCTGTAGACTAATGCCTTTCAGCAGCTGTTGTTCCTTTCTTATTAGCATTGAGAAAATTCAAAGTTAATAAAGCACTAAGTAGATAGTCTATTTCTAGAAGTCTTTGTTACTCATTTCTGATTATTTAGCATCTCCTTTAGAGTTCAATTTGATCTCTCTATGACTGCTTGCCCTATAGAATTATGTGGTGTTCCTGTAATGTGTTTTATATTATAATAAGCAAAAAAATTGTCGCGCCCAACCTTGGAAGCAAGGAAGAATGCAACTCCGGATTCTTCTGTCCAGCAGTTTATTCAGGACCTTGGACAATCTTCTGACCCCTGGGGGTAGCCCACTCATGGCTATATACCCTTAGGGCCTCCAATCCCAGTAAGCCACATGGACATTGCCAATAGGTCCTAGCATGGGGAAGCAAGTCACCATCCTTGCCTACAGCCATATAAGGAGTTGTTTACTCCCAAGAGCACTCGCCCTTGGGAAGGCAGAAGGTGGAAACCGGTGCCATCTTTAGGGTGCGGTACAACTCAGCTCTCTACAAAAAAATAGTTTCATTTTACTAGAGATATATGCTGGAGCCTTGTCTGTCTTAATTGTTACAGGTATTGTCAAGATGGCTGTAACTTCTAGCAAATGTGTGATTACATAATCAGACTTTTCTCAACTCAAGGCAATTGTCCATTGAAATCCTGAAAATGTATCTATTGTATGATTTTAACATATTGTAATTTTCCAAATTCTATAAAATAGAATGTATACATCTGCCAGATTTCACTTCTATGTGTACCTTTAGGATTACTCTCTGCTGGTAATAGAGTTTGGTTATACAAGGAAGAAGTGGGACAACTTTTTACAATTTATTTGGCTTGTTGCCAAGTGACGGAGAAATCTTTTTTGATCCCTTACTATTGATGTGATGTTTTTTATGAAACTCTGAGGCCTCTAGCACATTTCCTATTAATAATTATCAATTTCATCATTACCTTGTGTTAAAGGATCTGGCAAACATGTATGTGATTCAATGTGTGTTATATAGAAGGGATGATCCCTATTTCTGATTATTTCTTGTAACTAAATAAATAATGAAGTTAATTCTGACTCATCATTGGTAAAATCAGAAGTTTCAATGTGTAAAACAACTCTTTCTGCATACTGAGAGTCAGTGGCTATGTTGAGAGCTTGGGTAAAATCCATTAATACCATCACAATGGTATATAATTCTGACTTTTGAACAGAATAATTAGGGCTTTAAGCCACTTTGCTTATATTTTCTGATTTGCAAATGGCTTTTCCTGACTTATTTGCATTGGTATAAAATATGGGAGCTCCATTTGTCAGTTTATGTTGTATAACACAAGGAAGAATCCAATTAGTTTTTTTAAAAAAATTTAGTTCTTTTGCTTTGAAGGTATTTGTTGTTAACATCTCCTCAAAAATTACTGCAGGCTCTTTGCCAAGATTCACTTTCCAACTATAGCTTGTCAATTTCTTCAATACTTAAAGGTACAACAATTTTTGCTGTGTCCATTCCTGTTAATTTACAAAGCCTTAATTTCCCTTTAAAGATCAATTCTGAAATCTTTTCTACATATGTCTTTAATTTTTTACTCAGTTTATGTGCTAGAAATATCGATTCCAATATAATATTTTTTCCTTTGCATTAAAATTCCCATAGAGGAATGCTTAGAGGGCAACATAATTAGGATGCAATTAAGGTCTGGATCCACAAGATCTACATGTGCATCATGTAATTTCTTTCCTATGAAAGTCAATTCTCTCTTAGCTTTAGGTGACAATTCTCTTGGACTATTTAAGTCCTTGTCACCATTTAAGGTTTTAAATAAATTATTTATTTCATCATTTTTTATTCCAATAGTGGGTCATAAATTTCAGTGTCTCCTAGTAATCTCTGAAAATCATTTGAAGTCTTTAATCTAGCTCTCCTTGTTTGTACCTTTTGGTACAATTTTTAAAGGTCTATTTTATTTATTTATTTAAAGGTCTAAATAATTAATGGAATCCCCCTCTGTATTTTTTCAGGAGCTATTTTTTTTAACTTAATTATTTATTTATTTGCCTTGGCATTTGCCTGGAACTGGAACTACAGACAATTGTTAGCTTCCATCTGGGTGCTGGGAATTGAACCCTGGTCCTCTGGCAGAGCTGTCAGTGTACTTAACTGCTGAGTCATCTCTCCAGCCCTTCCAGGGACTATTTATAATCTTTAAGGAGGTAACTTTTTTTCTCCCTCAAACATTTTTTCTATAGTTTCATTGTTTGAATCTGCCAATAGGATGTCATCCATATAATGGTATATTATGGCTTTTGGGAATTTGTTTTGGTTTTGTTCTATTGGCTTTTGGACAAAATAATGACATAGAGTAAGATTATTCAGTATTCCTTGAGGGAGGACACTCCACTGATACCTCTTTACAGGCCAAGAATTATTATAAGTGGACACTGAAAAGGCAAATTTTTCTTTATCTTGTTCTCTAAATTTGTGTCTATAAAATAATAATTTAGTGCATTGTTTTCTGAATGAAAATATATTCTTGATTTATTGAGTACAGTAATTTGAATATTCATGAATACATTTTTATATAACATGAAGAGACACTTTCCTGGCCACAAAATGAAGAGTTGTGTCCTAGTCTCTTCTGTTGCTCTGATAAGATATTCTGATAGGAAAAAAAAATTAAAAAGAAAATGTTTATTTTGGCTTATAGATCCACAGGAATAGAGTGCATTATTGTGGGGAAGGCTTGGTGGCAGGCTGAACAAGAAGTAGAACTGGGTGAACAGGAAGTACAGCTGGGCTCTCAAATCTCATGGCCCACCCCACTTGATTCACTTCCTCTGTCAAGGCTCACCTTATTAACTCTCTACAAACAGCATCACCAGATGGGAATCAAGTGTTCAAAATGTGAACATGAGGGTTGAACATTTTACATTTAAACCACAACATTAAAAACCCACAGGAAGATACAGCTGAACTAGGATTCATATTGTGCTTAGGTATTCACAGCTAGAGCTGGTAGACTGCAAATATATGTTCTTCATACAAAACATGAGAATAAGATCACTTCACTAACTTTCTGAAGCTTACTGAGAATTTCTTTTACTCATATAGTTAAACAAATTTTTCACATTACTGAGATTTATTTTCCTATAGAAAACAATATCTAATAAGTTATAATATATGATTTTGTAAGTTTGTGACACATAAGTTGCAATAATTTTGTGCAATTGTTACCATGTTTTTAGTGGTGCCCCAAGGTCCATGCTATTAAGCTCACTCAGAAGCAGATATATTGCTTATGTTTTTGTTGTTGATTTACTTCAAAATTAGCTTAGTCCAAAAGAGAAAGTATAATGCTAAATCAGTAAACTTTTAATGAACAGGTGATATATTTCATTAGCTAAAAGTGTTAGAAAAGACTGGCAACCTAAATTTTCTTAGTTTAACATGATGGAAGAAGAAAACTTACTACAAAAATTATTTTCTGACCTCCATATGTTTCATGGTGAATGTGTTTAAGCACATATGCAAGAGGGCACACAGACATACACACAATGAAAAATATATCTGAAAAAGTACGACAATCACCAAATAAAAATGATATTGTAAATGTAGACAATTCAAAGGTATGTACAAAAAAGCTACTGAAATTTACTCAAAGGAACAGAATACAGTGGATTTTTTTTGTTTTGTTTTGGTTTAATTATCAAAAAAGTCACATTATCTATCTTTGTATATCCTTGTTCAAGGTCCCTTTCCATTCCCAGCCCCTCCAGTCACTCTCTCTTCTCCACATCACACCATTTCATACCCAGCAAGGGCAGAAGGTACCAAGGTGCCAATATGGCTTAGATCAGCATCCACTCCTGGCATATCCAGTTTCCTCACTCTAAAAGCAAGACTGAGTCAGGTGTTCCTTTACAGGGAGTGGCATATGAGGTGCCAGTTCAAGGTGTTTCAGATCCCAAACTGTTCAGTGTTTATGGTTTCTAGCTTGGACATGCTTTGCTTTTTGCTTTTTTGTTTAGAGCCCTCTAATGAGTGAGTAAATCCTCTGCTTATCATTCTGGGTTTGTGGTACTTCTCTCAGGAGGATATTCTTCAAATTCATCCATTTGCCTGCAAACTTTAAGATATCACTGCTTCTTACTACTGAGTAGTATTCCAATGTGTAGATGTACAACAGTATATTTATCCATTCTTCAATTGAGGGGTATATAGATTATTTCCAGGTTCTTGCTACTATAAATAATGCTGATATGAACAGAGTTGAGCTAATGTCTTTTGACTGTGAATATGTGTCTTTAGGGTATACACCCAGAAGTGATACTGCTGGATTATTGGGGATATTAATTGCTTGTATTCTGAGGAACTATCATATTGCATTCCAGAGTGGCTGAACAAGCTACCATTCCCACCAACAAAGGAGTGTTCCCCTTGCTCTGCAATTCTCCAATATAGGCTGTCAACTGTGTCTTTTATCTTAGGCAATTTGACAGGTATAAGGTAGTATCTCAAAGGTGTTTTGATTTGCATTTCTCCGATGGCTAAAGAAGTTTAGCATTTTTCAAGTGCCTTTCAGCCATTTGTAATTCTGCTGAGAATTCCCTTTTTAGTTCTGAACACAATTTTTGATTGGATTATTAAAGATTTTCTGGAGTTCTGTATATTGAGATCAGTTCTCTGTCACTTGCAGGGTTGGTGAAAATCTTGTCCCATTCTGCAGCCTGTTAATTTGTCTTATTGACAGTGTCCTTGGCCTTACAGAAGATTCTCAGATTCAAGAGGTCCCACTTATTGATTGCTGTTCCTAGTGTCTGTTCCACTGGTGTTATATTTAGGAAGTGGTCGCCTGTGCCAATTCACAGAAGGTTATTTCCCATTGTCTTTTCTATCAAGTTCAGAGTGGCTAGGTATATGTTGAGGTTGCTGACCACTTGGATTTGAGTTTTGTGCAGGGTGACAGGTTTGAATATATTTGCATTTTATACACACTATCATCAGGCTATGCCAACACCATTTGTTAAAGATATTATCTTTTTTCCATTGACTATTTTGGGCATCTTTCTCAAAGATCAGATGTGTTCATAGATTTTTGAGTTAATGCCCAGAACCTGGATTTGATTCCATTGACCCACAAGTCTGTTTTTATTCCAGTACCAGGCTGTTTTTATTACTGTAGCTCTATAATATAACTTGAAGTTGCAGATTGTGATGCCTCCTCAGGTTGTTTTGTTGAGCAAAATTGTTTTGGCAATACTGTTCTTTCCAGTTATTCCAAATGAAGTTCAGTATTGTTCTTTCAAGGTCCATAAAATATTGTGTTGGAATTTTGATGGGAAGTTCACTGAATCTGTAGATTGCTTTTGGTACAATTGCCATTTTTACTATGTTGATACTACCTATTTAGCATCATGGGAGATCTTTCCAGTTTTTGATATGCTCTTCAATTTCTTTCTTCAATAATTTAAGGATTTTGTCAAATAGATCTATTACTTCTTTGGTTATAATTACTCCAAGGTATTTAATACTATTTACAGCTAGCTTTATGGGTAATGTTTCCCTTATTTCTTTTTCAGCCCTATCATCTGTAGTGTATAGAAGGGCTACTGATTTCTTTGAGTTAATCTTGTTTCCTACTACATTGCTGAAGGTATTTATGAGGTATAGAAGTTCCCTGGTAAAATTTTGTGGATCACTGATGTATACAATCATATCATTTGGAGATAGAGATAGCTTCACTTCTTCTTTTGCAATTTGCATCCCCTTAATCTCCTTTCATGCTTTTATGGCTTTAGCTAAAACCTGAAGAACTATATTGAATAGATAAGGGGAGACAGGATATCCTTATATAGTTCCTAATTTTAGTGGGATGGCTCTGAGTTTTTCTCCTTTTAGTTTAATGTTGGCTTTCAGCTTCTTGTAAATTTCCCTTATTCTATTTAGATACTTTCCTTGGGTTCCTGATCTCTCCAGGGCTTTTACCATAAAGAAGTGTTGAATTTTGTCAAAGGCTCCTTTTTAGCATCTAAAGATATGATCATGTGTTTTTTCTTTTCTTCAGTTTCTTTATATGATGGATGACATTTACAGTTTTTGTATGTTGAAGCATCCTTGCATTACTGGGATGAAGCCTACTTGGTCATGGTAGATGATTTTTTTTTTATATATTGTTGTATATGGTTTGCAAGAATTTTGTTGAGAATTTTAACCTCAATATTGATGAGTGAAATTAGTCTGTAATTCTCCTTTTTGTGTCATTGAGTGGCTTCAGTATTAGGGAAATTGTGGTCACATAAAATTTGGCATTTTTTTTTCAGTTTCTACTGTGTGAAATTGTTTGAGGAGTAATGGTGGTAATTCTTCTTTGAATGTCTGGTAGAATTCTACATTGAAACCATCTGGACCTGAGCTTTTTTTACTTGGGAGGCTTTTAATGACAGCTTCAATTTCCTTTAGGCTTATAGGTCTATTTATGTAATTAATCTGGTATTCATATAATTTGGGTAAATGGTAGGTGTCCAAAAAGCTTTCCATTTCTTCCATGTTTTCATGTTCATGGAATATAGATTTTCAAAGTATGACCTGATAATTCTCTGAATTTCATGGGGATCTGTTTTTATGTTCCCATTTTCATTTCTGATTTTGTTTATTTGGATATCCTCTGTTTTTTGATTAGTTTAGATAAGAGCTTATCTATCTTGTTGACTTTTTCAAAGAACCAACTCTGTGATTCATTGTTTCTTTGTATTGTTGTTTTTGGTTCAGTTGTATAGATTTTAGCTCTAAGTTTGATTATTTCCTGCAGTCTACTCCTTCCAGATGAGTTTCTTTTTAATTGTTCTAAGGCTTTAAGCTATGCTATTAGTTCTCTAGTGTGTGATTTCTCTAGGTTTTTCATGTAGGCATCTAGTGCTATGAATTTTCCTCTTAAGATTGCTTTCATTGTGTCCCACAAGTTTGGGTACATTGTGAATTCATTTACATTAAATTCTCAGAAGACTTTGATATTTTTCTTAATTTCTTCCTTGACCCAGAGTTGGGTTAGCTCAGTTATGTTTAGTTTCAATGAAGTGGTATGCTTTCTGTGATTTTTGATGTTGTTGAACTTTAACTTTAGGCTATGGTGGTCTGATATGATACAAGGGATTATTTCCAATTTTTTGTATCTATCTATATTTGCTTTATGACCAGTTATATGGTCAATTTTAAAATAAGTTCAATGTAATGTTGAGAAATATGTATATTCCTTTGCATTTCGGTAGAAGCTTTTGTAAATATTTATTAAATCCTTTTGCATCATAACATTTATTAGACTGTTTATTTCTCTTTTGAGTTTTTCTCTGGTTGACCTATCTAGGTTTGAAAGTGTGATATTGAGGTCTCCGACTGTGAGTGCATGAGAACTGATGTGGCATTTGAGCTTTAGCAATGTTTCTTTTATATAGATAGGTATCCTCATATTAGGGCCATACATATTCAGGATTGAAATATCTTCCTGACAATTTTTTCCTGTGATGAATAAGTAATGACCGACTTGGTACCTTTTAATTGCTTTTAGCTGAAAGTCTACTTTTTAGATATTAGGATGGAAACCCCACCTTGTTTCTTTGGGCCATTTCATTGGAAAATTTTTTCCTAACTCTTTACTCTTAGCCAGTTGTTTGTCTTTGTTGTTGAAGTGTGTTTCTTGTATGCAGCAGATGGATGGCTTCTGTTTTTGTATCAGTATTGTTAGCGTGTGTCTTTTTATAGGTGAGTTGAGTCCATTTATGTTAAGGGATATTAGTGACCACTGATTGATGTTTCTTGCTATTTTTGGTGGTAACTTGTATGTATTTCCTTTCTTTGGGCATTTCTTCTGTGGTTTTATTGAATGTATGTGGTTTCGTGTGCGTATCTTGGATCCTTAGGTTGGAGTTTTTCCTCTAATGCTTTCTTGAGGGCAGGATTGGTAGATAGGTAGTTTCAGTCTGAATTAGTCATGAAAAATCTTGTTTAATCCATCTATGGTGATTGATAATTTTGCTAGTTATAGTAGTCTAGCTTGGTAGCCATGACATTTTAGTGTCTGTATAACTTCTGACCAAGCCCTTCTTTCTTTCATCATTTCCATTGATTAGTCAGGTGTTATTCTCATGTGTCTGCCTTTATAAGTAATTTGGCCCTTTTCTTTTGCAGCTTTTAAAATTTTTTCTTTGTTGTGTATGTTTTGTGACTTGATATGCCTCTGGGTCATATCTATTTGGTGTTCTATAAGGTTCTTGTATCTTTATAGGCATTTCCTTCTTTATGTTATGAAAGATTTCTTCTATGATTTCATTGGATATATTATCTGTGCTTTTGAGTTGGTATTCTCCTTCTTCTATTCTTATTATTGTCAGATTAGGTCTTTTCATGGAGTTCCTGATTTCATGAACATTTTGTGTTATGGCTTTTTGGTTTTAGTAATTCTCTTTGACTGATGTATCTGTTTCTGCTACCAAGTCTTCCTCTATTCCATCTCTTGTTTTCTGTTGGTTATGCTTATATCTGTAGTTCCAGCTCTTTTCTTCAGATTTTCCATTTTCACCTTTGCCTCATTTTGTGCCTTTTTATTGCTTCTATTTCAGTTTTTAGTTCCTGGAATGTTTCTTTAATTTTTTTGGTTTACTTTTTCTTGGTTTTCTTTCAAGAATTTGCTCATCTCTTCCAATTTTTTGTTTGTATTTTCTTCTATATTTTTAATGAAATTTTTTATATCCTCTTTGAAGGCTTCAATAATCTTCATAAAGGTGTTTTTGCTGTTGTTTTTTTCTGTTTCCTCTTCATTGCTCTGTTCAGGTCTTGTAGTTGTAGAACCACCAGATCCTTCTAGAGTTGCCCTGTTTCTCTCTCTCTCTCTCTCTCTCTATATATATATATATATATATATATATATATATATATATATATATATTTGCACTGGCATCTGCCCCTGGGTCAGTGGTTCATGATTAGGAAGCTCCTAGTCAGTTGTGGCAAGAGTACTTGTGTGTCTCCTGTCTCTTCTGAGCAAGGGGTCTGTTTGATTTCTGACTCTGCTCTGTACAGGGTCTGAAATTCAAATCCTCAGTCCTTCTCTTCTGAGGCAGTTGGAGGTGGGGCCAGCCATGCAAGGTACCCTCTTTTAGGTGTTGCTGGAGAAGCCCCTCACAGCCAAACCCTAGTCCTGTCTGCTAGGGAGAAATGAGATCAGACTCTAGGGATTGACCCTGGTCCCAATGAGTGACTCTCTGGAAGGGTGATCTGGTTGCCAGCATCTGCTCATCTTTGGACAGGGTCTGAATTTCAAAGTCCTCAGTCCTTCTCTCCAGTGTCTTTTTTTAATACATTGTTTTTAAAGCAGTAAGTGTTATGTGCTCGTGCTTTCAGAGAAAAATATGAAAAAAAAATGAAATGTATGTAGTAGCCTAAAATTGCCATATACTTAGGAGTAAATTTGATAGAATATATAGAAGTCTATACACTGAAAAGTAAAATAAAATATTTACTGAAAAAATGAAGGAAATCTAAACAAATGTAGCAGTAATTCACATTGTTATAGATTCAAAGCCATAATATTCAAATATACACTCTTCTGAAAATTTCTAATGCATCCAAATAATTTGTTATTAAAATACCTGAAACTTTTCCTGTTGGCATTAACAATTAATGATAAAGTTTATATAAAAGTCAAAGGTACTAAACTAATTAAAACAATTCATTAGAAGACAAAGCTAAAAACTAAAATCAATTAATGTTAAGAGTTATAACAACGGCAGTGGGTGAAAGTGCTTCTCACTAAGCTTGATGTCATGCAAGCCCAATAGCATAAGTTTAATTTTGGAAACAATCTATAGAAAGAGAGAATTTGTAAGTTGTTCTCTGACTTCTACATGTATACAATAATATGCTTGAGCATACACACACACACACACACACACACACACACACACACACACACACTATGAAGATACAATAAGCAAGCAAGTGTACTGCATTTTATAGAAATAATTCAATGAAGTATCATAGAGATCATAAAAATAGACCTCAAAGTCCACAGCAACTGGTTTCCAACAAAATATAGAATAGTGGAAATGAAAGAATGTGGTGATATATTTTATATTTAGTAAAATCAACCCAAAATATCAGAGGACAGAGCCACCTCTCCAGTCTTTCTTGTTTGTTTGCTTTGCTTAGTTTTTTGTTTTGTTTTTTATTGACAGGGTTTTTTTGTGTAACAGTCCTGGTTGTCTTGGAACTTGCTTAGTAGACCCGGCTGACCTTGAGCTCAGAGATCTCCTGCCTTTGTCTCCCAAATTGTGGGACTAATGGAGTTCAACACCTCTGCCTGACAAAATATGTCAACACATAAGAATCTTTTCTGTGAATGCTAGGGACATTTGGATACTGATAGACAAATAAAAAATTAGTAAAAGCAAGAAAGTAAACAAAAGAAAAGGACACAAATAAAACTTCAGTCTGTTCCATTGTTGTATATGGTTCAAGAAATAAATAAAAGTTCATTTTAATTATATAATAAACTAAGAGTAAAACATGTGTAAAAAGGAAAAAAAGTTTAAAAACTCACTAGAAAAAAATCTAAGCTAGGTAAAAATCTCAGATCTTCAACAGAACACCAAATAAAAATGAAATATGTGGTTATTTGGAAGCCAGGAAAAGTAAACCCTGTTCACTTTGAAATCCACATCGTCCTGCCACTGCAGAGAACTGGTGGTTTGTTCTCAGCCATTTTCTTCCCCCACTGCTGTTTTTTACAAAAGAAGCAAAAATCTATACACAGGACTTCTCCATGGTGAGCAACAGCTTTTCCTTTCATAGTGCCAGCTAAGAACAAGTCAGTATTCATCAACTGGAACCAAGTGAACACACTTTGAATTATATATTTATTCAATCAAAAGACATTTGAGAGCTGGGAAGATACTTCTGTCAGTAAAGTGATTGTCATTCATTTATGAGGACCTGAATTCAATATCAGAGTTTCCAATAAAAGGGTTGTAATGGTGTCACACTTCCAATCTCAGCCTTTGGGAGATTGAGCAAGCCAGCCTAGCCAATCTGGTGACCTCTACATTCAAGGATAGCAATTGTATGAAAAAAAGTGACAAGTGAGTGAGGAAGACATGCAATGTAAAACTTCAGGTTCTATGTGCACCCTTATGTGTGTACACACACACATATATATATGTACATATATATATATATATATGAGCATATACAGTGACACACATATGTATAACAAACATTTTAAAGAATGTCTATTTGATAACAAGAATTTATTTCATCTTTTTGTATTTAATGCCAATATATTTCAATTCAAAATTTAGATATTGTAAACTACATAAAACAGTAATGTGAATAGAAACAAACTTGGATCTTATAACTTGTAGTGCATCTTCTAAGAGCCAGGCAGGAAGAATAGCAGAGGCTATGGTAGTGCTAACTCCTGGCATGCTTCCATGGCTTATTTAATTTGCTTTTTTTGTAGAACTCAGGACCACCTGCCTAGGGTAGACTGCCCATGGGGCCTGAGCTTTCCCATACCAACAATAAAGAAAGAGTTCCATAGGTTTGCCTTTGGGCCAATCTGAAGAAGAAACCATCTTAAATGATGTTCTCTCTCCCAAGATAAGCCCAGATTCTGTCAAGTTAATACAACACTAACTGGCTCAGTGTTATTAGTGGATACACATAAATCCTAAATATAGAAGACACATAGATTGTTTTTAGTGGCTGTATCACACAATCACAGAGAACAGTTCATATTGTGCAATATTACTACTTAGATGGCCCTCTGCACAGAGAAAGTCAGCCATTGAAGCAGACATGACATTGCAAAATAGTATGTTCAAGGAAGATAGCAATCAGATTTTCTTTAGGCAGTAGTAAGATGACATTGTGATACAAATTCATCAATTTCAGTGCTTATAATCATTTGTGATTTGTAAGTTATATATGACTTTAATTTTTTTTTAAAAAAAAAAAGTTGAAAAATGCTAATAAATCAATTTGCAATCACCAACAGGTAAAACCTTGGGATGTGCATTAAGCTGCAGGGTATGAGCAAGTCACTAATGCTTCTGTCACAAGCTACTTGGACTTGGAAATTATTTGTTGTTGAGGCACAGTTAACCAAAAATGTTAATGAAAAGATAAGATTTTATTCCAAGAAAAACCATCTGCCTCTTTATGCCATTTAAAATGAAACTTTCTGTCTTGGATGCTTAAGAAGAAAATGCATGTTTTTGTAATGTTTATGTATTATTGTCAGATCACTGTTTCAATCTTTCTTGGAGACAGTGTTCAGGTGTCAGCAAAGGTAGTCTCTCTGAGGTGAAATTTCATTTTGAACTACAGTCATGTAATCAATAAGTTTGCCAAGCTTTCCATAAACACATCCATGAGAATATCTTCCACTTTTTTTTTAGCCACACTAGACCTAATTTTTATGCTCTCAGATGGTAAAGTTTTGCTTTGAACTTTTCGAAGACAATATCATAAGTCCTGCAAATATTTCAGGTAGTATATCCCTCTTCAATTAAGTTCTGCTTCCATCTGTCCATCAAAAGATAAATCCATCTCTTTTCAAAATCTTGATGGTGTCTCAAATTTTACAGTCTTTGACCATTGCCCAAATAAAGACTAAGAAAAGCATCAGAAATTCTTTTAAAAAGTGGTAAAAATGAACATTTCACTTTGATCTGCCCATTTTGAATATTTAGTGACTCAGACAGACAGTAGAGGAGGAAATGCCTCATCTTCAAAGCAATATCTAAATAGTGTATGACAGCCAATTCCTGCACCCAGCCAGGTTCTTCACACTTTCTACTTCAAGTGAGAAGGGAGAGGGAGCAACACTTCTCTCCACAGGAAGCTCCTTTGGATAAGAATAATTAAACCTGAGAAATGGAAGAATAGAAATACAGTGGACTCACACCAACCACAATGTCTGCCTTTGCAGAGTTCATTTTGTCCATTTGTAATGAAATATTCAGACTGTACCTATATAAACTTATCTACATAACTAAAATAAGATCTGTTAAAACCATGAGTTCAATATAGAAAATACGATGAGAAACAATGAACAAACAATACTACAAGGAATAAGTTACACTGAAAACAAAGGTAAGTCAAATAATAAGACTATTACAGACAATTCTACTTTGGCTCTTTTCTGAAGTTGTTAGAACTTCCTTAAATTCCTTCCTGAGAGACAAGCTTCATCACTGTTGATCCCAGAAGCCCAACATTTTCCTTCTTACAGTAAGATTCCTGAGAAAACTGCAATTTTTTTGGACTCAGTTCTTTATAGTCTGATAGCAAAGGAGAGGGACACAAGCATTTCTTTAAAATGTCTTTGTTCTCATAAGGAACTTTATGTCACTGTAAAATAACATAACTAGTGTACAGATGTTTTCACGGCCGCATGACAGAAGAGAGTAAAGTGATCCATCAGGTGAGCCACACCTGACTTTATGTTGGTGCTCTGGTGCTTCTGGTTGAGTGCTGTGTTAGGCCTTTGTCCATCTTTGAGCCAAGGTGCCTCTTATCTCAGTGGAGACTGAAAGATTCAACTTTTGTGTGTTAGGAGTCAAATCGACCAGAGAACACACAAGGATCCTTTTAAAGCTAGAAAAAAAAATTGCCACTAATTATCACTGGCTGGCAACTGTATGGAGGGAGAACTTTCCCAAATCATTAAGCCCAGATCCTCACAGTTTATATGTATAAATCCACATCCTACCTGACACACTTCAGTTAGTTAAAACAGCTAGTAAAAAGTAGAACTTCAGAAGCAGAAAAGCAATGTTGGTACACTGAAGGATGTTTCCTGGATCCTAGAGGAGGTCTTTGATGGCTTGGGTCTTTGATTCCCACTTTGGTCAGTGGTGTGGCTTACATGTAGGGTTTTAAGTTCAGTGCCTCTAATGGTGCCCCATACAGGGCATTAGTTGTGCTAAGGTATGGGGGCCTGTTACCTAGGTAGACATTCACAGTGGAGAGATTATAATTTGCTCCCAGAATTATTATGATGAAGATGTTTTAATACTACTGAAGTAAATAAAGTCAATACAAAATGCACTAGCATGATCAGTGACTGCCTTTCATTTCTGTACTCCTAATACCATAACACTTGCTTATTGTGTCCACCATCTAAGATGTGCAGTCCTTTCTTCTGAGGCACTACTGACCTACCCAGATTCAGCACATTCTTGCTACATACAGACAGTGCCAGTCAAATGCCTGCTCTTTCTTCTCCATGATTCCCCAGATTTTGCTGTATCCTGCCATCATCCCAAAGGAAACCATCCCCAGCTATGTGGCTTCATCCTTCTTTACACACAACTATTGTGCAACTTACATTGTTTAGGTGTTATTTCTCATACATTTAATATTTTGGATTAAAATTTAATATTTTGCCTTGTTTCTCCACTAATTTTTCCCAAATTAATTGATTTTCCCTAGTATACATATTCATGTTCATGTGTGATGTGTGTGGCAAGGTAGGAGGAAGAAGTCCTCTGTAATTGATTTTAGAAATAAGTTTTCTCACTGAACCCGAGCTTGATGATTTGGCTAGGCTTTCTAATATTCAGCAAGTCCTGAGGACCTCCTGTCTCCTAGTGCTGTAATTATAGGCATTTCCTTCTATGCTTGGCTTTCCTCAGTATTGGTTGGAAGGATGACAGCAAGAGCAAATACTTTACGAACTGAAGTAGCTCATGTCTTATTATGATTTTTAAATAGTCTCTCTCTCTCAAATGGTATTTGGTTTACAGTGAGTGGTATTTAGATATTCCTAATTACTTAACTGCCTGATAAATATAAAGTACTTTTGTTTGTTTGCTTTTTGCTATTTGTTTACTTTTTATTAGTCTAAAAGCATGAAACGTGCAAGAAAGCTTAACATTTAAGCAATTTAGCTCTATATTTACAATTATCCTCATGGCTAACATCTTACAAAGAAAACATCCAGATGTGTCACTGAACATTTCACATTTTACGCAGATGTTTCCATATCTGCTACACATTTTTTAATGAAAAACAATAATTTTTGTAACATTCTTTACAGAGCAATATTTTTACAGTCTTTAGACTTCAATTGCCCTGTTCTATACTCAAGAGAAAATCCAATTTCCTTGAAGCTGGACTTAAAAAAACAAAACAAACAAACAAAAAAAAATGTTTTTTTTTTTTTTTTTTTCTCTGTATCTTTTCATGTCCATCAGGGCAAGCATTTTTTACTATCTGCTCTATTGTGTCACAGAAATCACCTGGGAATTTGGCTGTTGCCTCAAGTTTAGTCTTTGTCATTGCATAGCATGTTTTTCTTCCAAACAGAAGATATCAGTTGAATGGGAGTCGGTTCATGGTCTGTGTCAGAGGGGAGGACGAGCAGAACCTCAGGCTTACATTACTCCCTGTCTGGGTGCTAACGGCAGCCATGTCTCCAACTGACCAGTCAAATATTATTTTCTGATTTGATTATTTCTTTACAAAGATGACAAGCTGATTTAAGCTTACCTAGACATAAAGCTTTAATGAAAATACATGGAAATGCTAAGATACAGTAGATGCTTTGACCATGTCTATTTAGAAGCATCCTTTCTCCTTTCTCTCCTGTGCTTGTTAGTTTTAAATGTCAACTTACCTTAACCTACAATTGTCTGAGAAGAATGTCTCATGAGGAATTGTTTACATCGGGTTGGCTTGTGGACATATTTATGGGAGACTCTATTAATGTTTTGCTAGTGGGAAAATATTTTTTGTGGGGAGCTCCTTGCTCTAAGCAGGAGTCATGAGCTTATAAGATAGGAAAAAGCAGCAAGCATGTATTCGTTTCTCTCTGCCCTTGACTGAGGATTTGTCAGGATCAACTGTCCTCAGAAGTTACTACCACTTCTATGAGGTGCTTGAATTTCCCTCTTGACCTTCCACTGAGGATGGGCTGTAGCCTGGAACTGTGAACTGACATCTTCAAAGATGGGAATGTGGTTATTCTATATGTGTCATGTACTTGGGCTTTCTGTTAAAGGCAGATTGAGTTAGAGACTTCAAACCAGCCTTAGAGCTGGAAAAATAGATCAACAGGCAACAATGCCTACTGCACAAGCAGGAAGACATGAGCATTGATCCCCATAAAACCTATGGCATGTTCCCAGGTGTGGTTGTAACCTTAGTACAGTCAGAAGCAGAGATAAGGATTGTGAAAGTTATGCAATCTGTGCCTCTGTTTCCACATGCATGCACCCACACACATACACACACCTCCTTCAAAAAATAACTAATACTAGGTCATTAACAGGGTGACACATTCCATGTTAAAACTGAAGTACATCTGATTAGAGAGTATTCAGCATGCATTTTTTAAATTAAAGAACAATTATTCTAATCCTTAAATTTTATAATGAAACAGTGGCATACAAGTAGAATTTATTACTACTTTGTTTGGCATTTATTACCAGATGAGTAAATAAAATGTCAGATATACATAATACAATATATTGAAGACAACATGTCATGTGAGTACAGTCAGAGACATCATTTTGTTCATTTAGCTTTATTTACAGTTTTAATTTTTCTAATTTGCAAAGAGTATTATCAGTTGTGGTAATGGAAAAAGTTATACTATTCAAGGACTCAAATATCCAACTGTGACTAATACATATCTGATATTCTCTAAAATCTTGTACTATTGGGCAGATATCCTACATTAAGTATGCTTTAGGTAAAGGAAAGAATATTAACTTAGAATTCACAGTCTGACTTTATCTATGTCCTAAATGATATGTAAGCTGGAGACAGCTTCTAAGGGCCATTTTAATCACCTCATCCATTGAGGTGAATATCTAATTCACTTTACACTTTCCTGCTACATTAAAATATCTCCCTAAAATTTTTTTTTAAAAGGTAAAATATCTCCCATTGATAGTTCAGATCTTAATATCAAGTGTTTGCACCCAAGAATGAGGAGCTGAATTTGATAGTCAGCACTCACATTTTAAAAATCTACATGCTGCAGAGAAGTCTCAGCAATAAGCAGCACTTGCTGCTTTCTTGTACAAACTGGGTACATATATAAGCAGCCATATGGGTGATTCACAATTTCAAACAACTACAGGTCCATGGTGTCTGATTCTTTCTCTGTCTTCTACAGTTACCTGATTGAATGTGGTATACATGTGTATACACACACACACACACACACACACACACACACACACACACTAAATAAATAAATAAATATATTTTAAGAAAAATATAAAGGTTTTTAAACCTTCAATTATAATCCCAGTTGTGGGAAGGTAGACACAGATTGATACTGATTTCTTGAGACTGTCTACCCTAACAGTGTAGCCTTGTTGCCAAGGTCTAGCCCTGTAAAAAAAGAAGAAGAAGAAGAAGAAGAAGAAGAAGAAGAAGAAGAAGAAGAAGAAGAAGAAGAAGAAGAAGAAGAACAAGAAGAACAAGAACAAGAAGAACAAGAACAAGAAGAACAAGAAGAAGAACAAGAAGAAGAAGACGAAGACTAGTGTTGTGGCTCATTGGTAGATTACTAGTCTAGCATACATGGGGCCTTAAGTTTAACCCCCAGTACTGTAAAAACATAAATAATCAGTATGATGCCTGAGGACCAATGCGAGAATATGTCCTCTTCTCCCTTCTCTCTTTCTCTCTCTCTCTCTCTCTCTCTCTCTCTCTCTCTCTCTCTCTCTCTCCCTCTCACCATCTTCTTCCCCCTTTCTCTCTGACATATACCACATACCTCTCTCCCTGAAGAAAACACACATTCATAATGAACAAAATAGTCTCCTTCTTCAATCAGTTCTTTGCAATCCTGAAAACAAAAAGCTATGAAATGGTTCATTGTCATTATAATCCAATCATAGATCTGAAAGCATCTCCAAATGACCCCACACTACCCATGCTACACACCCTATGTAAATGTTGTGTCACTTAGGTGATGATATCTATTTATTGTTAGTCTCCTGTGGGCCCACAGAAATCCAGCTAAATGAAGCCCATCTTAACTGAGTGGAACCATTCCCTGAATAAAAGACCCTTGATGTTGTGAAGGAAAGAAAATGAATTGCTTTTATTGATTTCTGTTCTGATGGTGGATATAACCTGTCCAAATGTTTCAAGCTCCTGCTGTCTTAAACTGCACACTGGACTCTTGAACTATGCACTAAGATAAATGATCCCTTATATTGTTTTGTAGGAAATAAACTAAGAATTAAATGCAGGTTTGGAAAATTCAAGTCATTTTTTTACTTGCTTTGCTACCTTCCATAATAACATTATCCTGGTGTGTGTGTGTGTGTGTGTATGTGTGTGTGTGTGTGTGTGTGTGTGTGTATAATTACATATATATGTCCAAGGAAATCTCAGTTTGTATTGCTCTGGTATCAACACTTTTATTAAGACAGGGGCTTACACTAACCTGGAATTTACTAAGTATTCTTAGGTGTTTGACCATGAGTTCTGGGCATTTAAATGTCTTTGCTTTCTAGAGTCTAGACTTATGGCTGTATAACAGCACATTCAGCTTTTCCCATGAATTCAACAGATTGAACGCAGACTCCCATGTTTGCAAGGCAAGCACTTTATTGAATAAGCTGTCTCTACAACACATCTTTAGCATGCTTTTTTTTCTGATTCTTTTTACATTCAAACAAAAGTTTTTCAATATCAGGCACAAGACAAAACACCATCTACTTACTAACCCAGTAGGAAAAAGAAAACGAAAAGAAATGTCCGTGGAAGTGTTTATGTTTGTACCATTTCCATCCATTGATCCAATCCATTTGAGAAAACTAGTTTATGCCACAGTATAACACTGGTCAGTTAAATGTCTTTTTTAAAAATAAAGTTATGTATTTAGCACCAATGCATATATATGTATTTATGTGTACATATGCACATATGAATGCATTAAAAATTAAAGAAAAAGAAGCCATGAATACATTAGAGAAAGGACATGAAAAGATTAGAATTATGTAATTATAATCTCAAAGCCTTAAGAATGATTACTGCTTTATTTTAAATTTTAATATGTATTTCTTTGGAGTGCCTGCATGAGTCTATGTATATACCACATGTATGTATGTTCCTGTGGAGGACAGGAGAGTGTATCAAACCCCCTGGTATTGGGTTCATAGGCAATTTTAAGATGCCCAGTATGGGTGCTGAGCTATCATATCAGTCCCACTTGAATGTCTTTTATTTCATAAGAATTTAACTTAAAAACCACAAGAAATTAAATTGCAGCACAAAATATTTTTTATGGCAAACCAAATTGAAAGAAAAACCAAGTTTGCATTTAGAGTCACATGTATCTAATCCCTTAGATCAGGAATTTCACACATAACTGATTAGATGAGCAATGAATTGCCCCATAAATGCTGATTTTTCAACAATAACAAAAATAACTACTTAAAAACAGAGTGATATAAAAATCATTTACTTAAAATAAGTCATACATATATACTTTTACTTTTTATTTATTGTTCTCTCACACAATACATGCTGACCACTACCCCCTCCTCCTCCTCCCAGATCCTTCCCCCATCTCCCCTGTCTCCTAGAGCCATTGTTTTTCCATTTCCCCTTAAAAAAGAACAGGCATAATAACGTGATGTCAGACTAGGCAAAAACCCTCATATCGATGTTGATCAAGGACAAAGAAAAGGATCCCAAAAGCAGAGGGAAAATTAAGGAGAAAAACAAAACAAAACAAAACAAAAACACTTCCACTGTTAGGAGTGTCACGAAAACCCCAACCTAAACAACCACAACATATATGCAGTGACCTAGCTAAAACCCATGCAGGCTCTTTGATTGACACTGTAGTCTCTGTAATCCCCTATAAACCCCTGCTTATTTGATTTTATGGCCTGTGTTCTGGTGTCCTTGACCCCTCGGGTCTCTATAATCCTTCCTCCCTGTTCTGCAGCTATGCCTGATATCTGGCTGTGGGTCTCTGCATCTGCTCACATTAACCACCAGAGGAAGCCTCTCTGATGATAACTGGACTAGGAACCAGCTCTATGCGTATAGCAGAATATTGTGAGGAATCATTTCATTCTCTCTCTCTCTCTCTCTCTCTCTCTCTCTCTCTCTCTCACACACACACACACACACACACACACACACACACATCAGTGTGTTTGTTTCTTCCTTAGGTCCCTGGACTATCCATCTCCTAGTTCCTTGGCCACCCAGGTAATATGGGGCCTGGACTTGCTCTTGAGACATAGTCTTCAAGTTGAACAAGTCATTGGTTGGCCACTCCCACATGTTATGAGCCACCATTCCCCCAGCACATTTTGCAGGCAGGACATATTGAGGATTGAACACTTTGTAGCTAGGTTGGCATTCCAATACTATCACTGGAGTCTTGACTGATTACATGACTAGAAGTACTCACTAAAGATGCCCTCAAAGGTTCCAAAAAGTTTCTACTGCACAAGTTTTCCACATGATCTACCTCCAAATAACCCCCAATTCTAGTCTCTCCCTATACTCTCCACTTCCTCTCCCTCATCCACCTGCTCCCTCACTCATTCACCTGATCCTTCCTGCTCCCATACCCGGATCACCCCTATTACACTAGCAGAATCTATACTATTTCTTCTTTAAATGCAGATCCATCTATCTCAGATCCTTTCTCATTTCTTAGCCTCTCTGGATAACATTTAATTATCAGCTAATATCCACTTCCTAGTGAGTACATACTGTGTTGTCTTTCCTAAGTCTGGAAAGGATGATTAATTTCTACTTCCATTCATTTGCCTGAAAATGCCATGATGTCTTTGCTTTCAATAGCTTTGTAAGACTCCATTGTGTAAATGGAGCATTTTCTTTATCAGTTCTTTGGTTGAAGGACATGTGAGTTGTTTCTAGTTTCTGGTTATTGTGAATAAAGCTGCTGTGAACATAAGTAAAAAAGTTCCCTTAAGGTATTATGAAACACCTTTGTATATATGCCCAGAAGTGATATAGATGTGTCCTGAAGTAAATAAGTTCTTAACTTTTCAAGGAAAAAAAGTTACCACCTTATTGATTTTCATAGTAGCTGTATAAGTTTACACTCTCATCAACAATGAAAGAGTATTCCTATTGCTCCACATCCTCTCCAGCATAACCTGTCACTTGTGATATTGACCTGAGCCATTCTGATAGCTATAAGATGGAATCTTAGAGTCATTATGATTGTCATTTCCTTTATGTCAAAGTGTGTTTAACATTTCTTTAAATGTTTCTTTGAGTTTCCTCTATTGAGAATTATTTGCTTAGATCTGTACACCATTTTACAATTATATTACTTAGTTTTTGAAGCATAGTTTTTTGACGTCTTTATATATTTTCTATATTAGTCCTCTATCAGACGTGAAGTTTGTGAATACTATGTTAATCCTACAAATCATGAACATAGAAGAACTTTGTATCTTCTGATATCTTCTTCAACTTCTTCATGACTTGATGATTTATCAAGTCTTTCACTTGCTTGGTTAGCATTACCCCAATGTATTTTATATTATTTGTGGCTATTTTAAAAGGTGTTGTTTCATGATGTCCTTCTCAGTTCATCTGTCATTTTTATATAGGAGGGATGACAATTTTTTTGTGTTTGTGTTAATCTCGTATCCAACCAGTTAACTGAATGTGTTTTTTACCAGTAGAAGTTTCCTGCTATAAAATTTGCTAGATCAAACTGACACATTAAAAATACACATGTTTTTAGAAAATGGGATGGAGGGATGGTGAAGGGGGAACTACAGAGAGAGAGAGAGAGAGAGAGAGAGAGAGAGAGAGAGAGAGAGAGAGAAAGAGAGAGAGAAGGAGCAAAGAAGGAGATATCCTGGATATCCTGAGAGAGGGAACCATAGTGGGATTAGAAAGAAACCTGATACCAGGGAACACCCAAGAACCCACAAAATAAGCCCAGCTAGAACTCCAAGCAATAGTGGCTCTTCCTGTGGGAACTAAACTGCCCTTTCCCTATAATCATATGAATGACTACTCTAATTGCCATTATAGAACTTTCACGCAGAAGCTGATGGAGGAAGATGCAGAGAGCTATAACTAAACAACTGGTTGAGCTGCTGATCCAGCTGAAGAAAAGGAGGAGAGATTATATGAGTTTAGGGATCTGGATCTGATGGATGAACCCATAGAGAAGACAGTCCTGGGCTGTTGAGAGCTCACAGACTCTGAAATAACAGGCGATGAAATACAATGAAATGGATCTGGACCCCCTGAATATAGATGACAATCTAAAGGTATGGGCAGTTTGGGGAGTCTCTTGCAATCAGACTAGAGACTACCTCATGTCTATCAAATGGCTCCTTGAAACCCATGCATAGTGGGGAAACATGTTTCTCAGCCTTGATATTTGGGTGAGGGACTCAGTATTCCAAACCAAATTGCCTCACATTGGGATTCCTTTACCTCTCTGGGGAGTGAATAGAGACTGGGAGAAGGGACCAGCAAGTGAGCAGTAGAGGGTGTGGGAAAATTTAAAAAATAAATAAAATGACAAAAACATTTATTTCAAAATCTATAAAAATGAAAATGATCATATGTCAAACTTAATAATAAAATAATCCATTAAAATAAACTCTCTCGTAGCATTAACACTATAAATTCAGAATCTCCACATGGAGAGAGATGGTTATTCCTAGAAGCAGCCATATCATTCCTATTATAATATACTGGAGCTCCGGGAACTGTGACCAAAACAAACCCGTCTGTCCTTCCTTGAATTGCTTTGTCAATTGTTTTGTCATAACAACATGATATGTAACATGTATGTGTGTGTGTCTGTGAGTCTGTGTTTCTGTGTGTCTGAATTTGTGTGTATCTTCTCCTCCTATAAATACCCTTGTTGAGGAACAGAGACTTGTAGATTCTGCATGGAATATACCAGAAATGAACTATTTTACCTCTATATTGTAACGCTTTATATCCTGGGTGAGTATATTTGTGTTTATCACCTTCTTTGTACTAATTTATAAGCAAAATAATTCACAAAAAATTCACTTTGGACTCAACAGTGCCCTGTCTACAGCCCCAGTCCATTATTGTCTATCTCATAGTAAGTGATACTGTGCCTGCCAGCCAGACAAAACCTCAGGCCTTGCCCCTTGCTCTTTTCACCAGTATGCCAGAGCCATTCTGCACAAAAGAAACTTAGGCACCTTGAGGAACCTCACATGTTGCCTGCTAGTCAAACCTTTTCCATGAAAACCGGGATCAGATCTTCATGGTTCAGTAGGAGTCTGAATAGAACTAGGTAATCCAGAACTTGTCCTGTTTACACTTTTAAAAGATTAAGATATTGATTGATTGATTTAATGTATGTTCGTGTGTATACACTCAAGCACATGCTTAATTTCCCATGTGGAGATTAGAGAAAACCTTTAGGAGTCAGTTCTCTCCTTTGATCAGTGGATCCTGGGGCTCATACTTGGGTAATTAGGTTTGTAGCAGCCACTTTTACTCATTGAGACCACTTATCAGCTCCATATTTCCAATTTTGTATAATAATTCAATGAATAATTTCAGAAAGGCTTACAAAAGAAAAAAGAAACTGGCAAAACAAATTGGAATCTGTGTTCTTAGAATGGTTGCTTAAAAATTTCCTTTTTAAAAGTACATTGCCACCATGTGTTAAAATTATGGTGTGTGTGTGTTGCTGAAATATCCAATGCTGAATGTGTATGAGTATGTGTGACTGAAGTATCATGGGAAGGTTAGTGAATATAAGAAGAAAGATGATGGACAGGATGGTATAAAGGCCATTAGAGCAAATGAACAGGAAACTGGCTTCTAACAGCTGGATGTTACAGCTAAGAAGGAATACATTAGCATTGTGATTTTATCAGTTGAAATAAAAAAAATGCAGAGTGTTCTGGAATCGATAGCCAAGTACTTGTCCTCATTCAAAAAATAAATGTTGTGACATATTTTTGGACATGGTTGTCTTTGATTTACCTTAAAGATTTCAAAACTGCCTTGTATTTAAACAGAACAATTCACCTGATCAAGGACAATCATCAACTCTTATTCTGGAAGCTAATTAAAAATAAAGTTGAACTGTTGTCACACTTTTCTTTTAATGACAAGCTGTTGGTTAAATTAACTTAAAGGCAGTTTCCATGGATTATTTATTTCTAGGCTTTTTCATGACTTTTAAATCAAAGTACATCAAAGTTCACTGTAAATATAATCACAGATGGTTTTAGTAGAATGTAGACAAACCTTAAACAGTATTTAACACTGGCAGTGGCACTGTATTTTGTGTGTGTGTGTATGTATTTGTTCCCACAGAGATCAGAAGTAGAAATCAGATCCTCTGAAGCTGGAGTCATAAGCTGTTGTGAGACTCCCAATGTGAGCAGATATCTCTCAAGCACATTTATTTATTTATTTATTTATTTATTTATTTATTTATTTACTTACTTGCTCACTTACACAAAGTGTCTCAGTGAACCTAGATCTCTCTGATTTGACAAGATTAACTGGCCAGAAATTCTACCTGTATTTCCTGGTGCATATAAGCTTAGCTTCTCATGTTTGCTTAGCAATCATTTATTCTATTGAACCATCTCCCTAGAAATTCCTCTTGAATTTTCACTCAATTCACCTCCTAAAGTCTCTGCTCCAATCATATGCTAGGAAGTGATTTGTCTAACCACTACAATATAAGTAATACAAAACATATGATATAATATAATGCATACACAACAATAGTAATGCTCTAACTTCTGCTACTCCTCATATCCCTTTTCCATATAATGCATCCCACTGACACATCAGTACTTAGGTTTTTTTTTTTTTTTTTTTTAAATAGAATAATGCACGTGTGCCATTGTGATCTAGCCTTTGGCTCCAGTAAACTGAGCATGCCCTTCAGATTCTGAGTGATTCTTACCTTGACTGTGTACCATTAGTTAGTCAAAGACAACAGATGATAGAACATAAAATTCCTTTCTTAAAACCTTAAGCAACACTAGTACCTTCTCATTCTTCAGCATTCCTATATTCTACACGGGGGTGGGGGGGTGGGGGGAGGTACAGTGCTCTGGAGGCTGCTAGCTAAGGAGGATGGGATATGAACAAGTCTAATCTCAGTTGGAAAGTAGTCTAAAGAGGTCTACTTCAGCAAACCAAAGCCACTGAGCATGAGAAATTCTTGTTCTTGTTCAGCATTGTAAACTTCCAAATTTCAGTGTACTATACAACCCTGTCTTAACTAGAGAAACTATTTGTGATGGCTTGTGTTTTAGGAACATTAAACAATCTGTGACTTTTGCTTTTGTTCCAATTTCTAAGACATCAGCTAAACTATCACATGCAGTAAATAAATGCTGAATGAATAAATAAATAATTTAACAGATAGATAATACCCTTTTGAAGAAAACCAAAAAAAATTCAGCACCTCAACTTTAAGATTTTGAAAATAACTACCATTCACATAGGATATTTTAAGCTACAACATCAGAAGGAGACCTTTTGACCATATCCATAAAACAGCTGTGTCTTGATGGTCATTCATGACAAGGACATGCAAAAGGCTAAAGTCTGGGTGATGACATGCCATCACCAAAATATTAATCACTATTATTGTTATGAAGACAATATACCTTATAAGAAACAAGTGAAGGAAGGAAGGGAAGGCTTGCTTTGACTCAAGTTTGATGAGTTTGAAGGGTCCATAATGCAGAGGTGGTAATTGTAGCATAACTGTGCCATGGCTGTTCCTATTCCATCAGCAGTCAGATAAAAGAGATGAATTCTGCATCTCAGCTCTTGTCCTTCTTTTTGTTTTGCTCAGAATCTTGTCCAACGAATGGTACTGTACTGAAGTAAGTCTTCCCACATCAATTATTCTGGTATACACAAAGACTCATCTCTATGTTGATTCTAGATCCTACTAGGTTGACAATCAATATTCACCATCAAAATTAGCATCATTTTGTTCTTTACTCTCACTAATCACTGCCCGAAACACAGTCTGAGGAAATATTGGAAATTCACCTCATGGAAATATTAACAGGCATGAAACTCCAGATGACAGTATGGGTCAGGTATAAAGAGAGAGAATGATGGGATAGAGACAAATCAAATAGAGGACAATACCATAAACATGTCATTTATATTGTCTGATTGGAAATGTACAGGTAATAGAACTGATGGTTCAGTAACGAAAGCCTTGCCTTAGAGGAAACTGATGAAGCCCTAGAATAAGAAAGTCCTAGCTTAGCAGCCACACAGCTAGGCAGCAGCAAGGTCAAAGCTAAGATATATTCTAACTCCTCTCCATGACTAAAGCACAAATGAAAGACCCCAGAGAGGTCACTTCTATTGGCTTCCAACTTCCCCTAGCCCTATAGTTACAGCTATAGCCTCATCTTAAAAGAATTGGGTTCTGATCTTCTACATCTTTTACTACAGCTGCCAAAACCACATTATTTGAATCTATGTGCCACTTGCTAGAAATTTGCAGATATAATTTACTTATATTTTTGATATTACAAGAGTACTATATATCTATATTACTCAGGATTCCCTAAAATAACATAACTTATATAATGAATACATATATTAAGAAAATTATCAGATTGACATTTAAGATATGAACTACAATGGCTATCTTTATGCAAGAGAAGCTGAAAATCCCAGATCTGCTCATGAAACAAGGGATCCAGCAGTCCTTATCTGGTTCAGAAGACATGGAAGATTTCTTTAGCCCACTTTGGAAAGCCTAAGAATCTGAGCTCCAATGGCAATGGTAAGAATAGATAGACACACTCACCAGCAGAGAACAAAAGTGTGTGGACACTGAAGGTGGACAGGCAGGGAGCACAGAAGGTGGGAATACAGAAAGTACTGAAGGTGAGCATGTAGGAAGTAGTATAGATGAGCAGGAGTTATTGAAGGTAGGCAGGCAGAAAGTTGTAGAGGTGGGCAGGCAGAAAGCACTGGAGGTAGGCAGACACATAGCTCTGAAGGCAGGCACACAGATAGCAGTTTTTGCCCCCAGAACTTTTTGTATGTCTGCTTGTTCAAGAAGTGGCTACCAGTTCTGGGAAAGGGTCTTCTCCACTCAGTTAATTCTTCTCTGAAGTTCTTACAGACTAACAAGTATGAATGTCTCTTAGTTGACTTTAGATGTAATTAAGGTCATTATCAAGACTAATGATAATGTTGCTAAACTAAGCTTTCCCTGGGTGGAAGTTCCTGAGGGCCTGCTTTTGGTATATATCTGAATTTCCTTTACAGAAGAAACTTTGTTTCACTTTGCTTAGACATGCCAGATTCTACAGCTCTCAGCTCTGACGATTCAGCCAGTCTCCAGCTGGGGTGGTCCTGGAGCATCTAAGAGAGGCATGAATTTCTCTTGCTCTCTATGGACTATAACCACCCAGATTGTTTTTTTTTTTTTTTTTTTTTGTCTCTACTAGAACAGTCACCTCAAATCTAGAGCACAAGTCCATACCAAGTGTTTATGTCTTATATCCATTCATACATTCTTTGATCAAAACATATTTCCAGATTGTGCAAGTTGCCCTGGTCTGTGTACTGCTCACCTTTATCTGTTCTGTGCATTTTGTACACTTAAAATTACAGCGTGGACAAAAAGAATTTTATATAGAAAAATATCTTTTCTCTAACACCTATCAGAACAGTTATGGAAAAGGCATCACTGAAAGAAAGCATATATTTGTCTTTATGAGGTTGGCTTAATTTGCTTAATATGATTGTCTCCAGTTGCATCTATTTTTTAAAACTGGAGCATGTGTATTATGTGGCCAATGTCTTCACTCTAACTTGATTATGAGACTAAACCAATCCTCACTGCTCTAACATGCTGAAGAAACCATCTGAGGGGGAGGGAGATGGATGCTCAGAAGGGAAGCAGCATTATTCTAGCGCATCCATTCTTGTTTAAGCCTTCCACTGTTAGAGATTTGAGGTTACATGATATACTTTATGCTCATAACTGATGTGCTGGAGAATTGGTATTGAATTATAGCATCAGCAGAACAGAAAATGTGATGTATTTTATGCATGTCAATGAAGGAATAATCTGTTCTTATTCTACAGAGAATGGAAATTGGAAGTCAAACACCCTTTGTATTCCAAAATAGGGTCTCAAAACATTTTGTAATTTTCATTTAAATTGTTAGGAGGCTTGGAGCTATTAGTTAATCTATCTTCCAATTCTGTTTAATATAGCACTGAATAAATGATGCAAGTTGTCAATGGATGAGTGATCAACTAATAGCTCTCCTAGTAATTGATTTATTTTTCTTCAATAAAGTTGCATAAACCAAAAAAAGAAGCATAACCACATTCTTCATTATAAAAAAAATTAATGTGTACATGAACAACATTTTACTCACTATTTCCTCAGTTGCTTAAAAACCTAAATTGGTGAGGACTTTGAAATTCAGACCCTGTCCAGAGGTGAGTTGAGTAGATTCCAGCATCCGATTTCCAGTCCAGAAAGTAGCGTTCCTGTACCAGGATCAATCTGTAGTGCCTGACCCCAAACTCTCCTTAGCAGACAAGACTAGAGTTTGGCTATAAGGGGCTCCTACAGCCACACCTAAAAGAGGGGACATTGCACGACCGGCCCTGCCTCCAGGGCAAACTGCTTCATCAGAGAAGAACCGAGGTCTGGAAATTCAGACCCCTGTCCAGAGCAGAGTCAGAGATTGAGCAAACACCTTGCTTAGAGGAGAAAGGAGACACACACTCTTGCCACAACTGACTGAGAGTGTCCTAATTGAGAACCACAAAAGCCATGGGCAAATGACAGTGCAAAAAAACATAAAATAATATAAAGAACAACAAGGAAACTCCAGAAGAAACTGGTAGTTATACAACTACATGACATGAACAGAGCAATGTAGAGGAAGCAGAAAGAAACAACACCAAAAACAACTTTATGAAGATCATTGAAGCCTTCAAAGAAGACATAAAAATTTTCTCTTAAAGAAATAGAAGAAAATACAAACAAAAAATTGGAAGAGATGAAAAAATCCTTGAAAGAAAATCAAGAAGAGGTAAGCCAAAAAAGGAAAGAAACATTCCAGGAACTAAAAACTGAAACAGAAGCTATAAAAAAAAGGCACAAAATGAGGCACAGATGGAAATAGAATACATGAAGAAAAGAGCTGCAACTTCAGATACAAACATAACCAACAGAATCCAAGAGATGGAAGAAAGAATCTCTGAAGTGAAAGACTCAGTAGCAGAAATAGACACATCAGTCAAAGAAAATACTAAAACCAAAAAAGCCATAACACGAGATGTTCAGGAAATCTGTGACAGCATGAAAAGACCTAACCTGAGAATAATAAGAATAGAAGAAAGAGAAGAAAACCAACTAAAAGGCACAGATAGTGTATTCAATAAAAACATAGAAAAAAACTTTCCTAACTTAAAGAAGGAAATGTCAATAAAGACACAAGAAGGTTACAGAACACCAAATATATATTGCTCCCCAAAAAAGTCAGCTTGCCATATAATAATCAAACCACAAAACATAAAGAATTTAGAAAAAAATTTTAAGATCTGCAAAAGAAAAGGGCCAACTTACTTATAAAGGCAGATCATTCAGAATTACACCTGGAAACAATGAAAGCTAGAAGTTATACAATCACTAAAAGAGCATAGTGGCCAACCTAGAATACTAGACCCAGCAAAATTATCAATCACCATAGATGAAGTAAACAAGATATTTCATGACAAAGTCAGACTGAAACAATACTTATCTACCAACCCAGCCCTCAAGAAAGAATTAGAGGTAAAACTCCAACCTAAAAATCCCAGATACACCCATGAAACAGTAAACAATCAATAATCCCACTCAAGAATAGCCCAGAAAAGGAAATACATATGAGCTACCACCAAAAATAGCAGGAAATATCAATCAGTGGCCATTAATATCCCTTAATATCAATAGACTCAACTCATGTATAAAAAGGCACAAACTAACAATATGGATATAAAAACAGAGGCCATCATTCTGCTACACACAAGAAACACACTTCAACCACAAAGACAGACACAGGCTCAGAGTAAAGGCTTGGGAAAAGATTTTCCAATCCAGCGGTCCTAAGAAACAAGCTTGGGTTACCATCCTAATATCTAACAAAGTAGACTTGAAGTTAAAAGTAAATAAAAGGGACCACAATGGTCATTACTTATTCACCACAGGAAAAACTGGTCAAGAGAAGATATCAAACCTGAATAATTATGACCTTAAATGATAAAGCCCAAATCCCACATCAATTCTCACACCCTAATAGTGGGAGACTTCAGTACCCCACTTTCACCCATGGAGAGGACAACCAGAAAGAGACTCAACAGAGAAATAAGGAGTCTATCAGAGGTTATAATGCAAATGGATTTAATAGATATTTACAGAAGGTTTTACCCAAATGCAAAAAATAAACATATTTCTCAGCTCCTCATGGAACTTTCTCTAAAATTGACCACGTAATTGGTCATAAAGCAAATGTTAACAGATACAAAAAAATTGAGAATAATCCCATGTACCATATCAGACCACCAGTGCCTAAAGTTAGAGTACAACAATATCAAAAATCACAGAAAGCCTGCCATCTCAAAGAAACTAAACATCACTCAGCTGAATTACCTCTGGGTCAAGGAAGAAATTAAGAAAGAAATCAATGTCTTCCTAGAAGTTAAGGAAAATGAATCTACAATGTACCCAAACACAATAAAAGCACTCTTAAAAGGAAAATTCATAGCACTAGATGCCTATATGAAAAACCTAGAGAAATCCCACACTAGAGACCTAACAGCTCAGCTGAAAGCCTTAGAACAATTAGAAGCAAACTCACCTAGAAGGTGTAGGCTGCAGGAAATAATCAAACTTAGAACTGAAATCAATAAAATTTAAATGAGAAGAACAATACAAAAAATCAATGAATCAAAGAGTTGCTTCTTTGAGAAAGTTAACAAGATAGATAAGCCCTTAGCAAAACTAATCAAAAAGCAGAGAGAGAGAATCCAAATCAATAAAATCAGAAATGGAAAGGGGGACATAACCGACCCTCAGGAAATCCAGAGAATTATCAGGTCATATTTTGAAAATCTACATTCCACAAAAATGAAAAACTTAGAAGTAATGTACAGGTTTTTGGACAGGTACCATTTACCAAAATTAAATAAAGAATAGATTGATTACCTAAACAGTCCTATAACCCTTAAGGAAATTGAAACTGTCATTAAAAGTCTCTCAAGAAAATAAAGCCCAGGTCCAGAAGGTTTCAGTGCAGAATTCTGCCAGACATTCAAAGAAGAATTACTACCATTACTCCTCAAACTATTTCATACAGTAGGAATTCCTGAAGCAATATTGCTAAATTCCTTTTATGAGGCCACAATTTCCCTAATACCCAAGCCACTCAAAGACACAACAAAGAAGCAGAACTACAAACCCATTTCCCTTATGAGTATTGATGCTAAAATCCGCAACAAAATTTTGGCAAACCATATACAACAATATTTTAAAAATATCATTCACCATGACCAAGTAGGCTCATCCAAGAAACAAAGGGATGGTTCAACACATGAAACACCATAAATGTCACACATCATATAAAAAAATAAAGGAAAAAAAAGCATGATCATATCCTTAGATTCTGAAAAAGCCTTTGACAAAATACAACACTGCTTTATGATAATGCTCTGGAGGAACCAGGAATACAGAAAAAATATCTCAATATAATAAAGGCTATTTGCAAGACACCAACAGCCAACATAAAACTAAATGGAGGAAAACTCAAAGCAATCCCACTAAAATCAGAAAAAGATGTTTTTTCTCCTCTTATCTATTCAATATAGTTCTGTAAATTTTAGCTAAAGCAATAAGAGAACAAAAGGAGAGTAAGGGGATACAAATTAGAAAAGAAGAAGTTAAACTGTTTCTATTTGCAGATGATATAATTGTATACACAAGAGACCCACAAAATTCTACCAGGGAACTTCTACAGCTGATAAATACCTTCAGCAAGATAGCAGGATACAAGATTAACTCAAAGAAATCAGTAGCCCTTCTATATGCTAAAGATAAAAGGGCTGAAAAAGAAATAAGGGAAACATCGCCCTTTATAATAGCTGCAAATAGCGTTAAATACCTTAGAGTAACTATAATCAATGTAGTAGCAGGTCTATTTGACAAAAATCTTAAAGCACTGAAAAAAATTTGAAATGGATATCAGAAAATGGAAATGTCTCCCATGTTCCTGGATAGGTCAGAATAAAATAGTAAAAATGGCAATTCTACTAAAAGTATTCTACAGATTCAATGCACTACCCATCCAAATCCCAACACAATATTTTATGGACCTTGAAAGAACAAAACTCAACTTCATTTGGAATAACAGGAAAGCCAGAATTGCCAAAACATTTGTGCTCAACAGAAGAACCTCAGGAGGAATCACTATCCCCGACTTTAAGTTATGCTATATAGCTACAGTAATAAAAACAGCCTGGTACTGGCATAAAGAGAAATGTGGATCAATGAAATAGAATTAAGGATTCAGGCATTAATCCAAATACCTATAAACACCTACCTGATTTTCAACAAAGAGACCCAAAATATTCAATGGAAGAAAAGATCATATCTTTAACAAATGATATTGGCATAGCTGGTTGGTAGTGTGTAGAAAAGTAAAAATAGATCAAAGCCTGTCACCCTGCACAAAACTCAAAGACAAGTAGATCAAAGACCTCGACATAAATCCAGCCACTCTGAAATTGATAGAAAAGAAAGAGGGAAATACACTTCCATGAATTGGCACAGGGGATCACTTCCTATATGTAAAACCCGTGCCACAGACACTAAGAACTACAATCAATAAGTGAGACCTCTTGAATCTGAGAAGCTTTTGTAAAGCCAAGAACAGTGTCAATAGAAAAAATTGACAGCCTACAGAATTGGAAAAGATTTTCACCAATTCTTCAAGTGATAGAGGACTAATTTCTAAAATATACAAAAAAACTCAAAAAACCAGAGCCTAAAACATTGAATAACCCAACCAAAAAATAGGGTTCAGAACTAAAATGGAATTCTCAGCAGAAGAATTACAAATGGCTGAAAGGCACTTAAAAAAGTGTTCAACTTCTTTAGCTATCAGAGAAATACAAATCAAAACATCTTTGAGATACCACCTGACACCTGTCATATTGGCTAAGATAAAAGGCACAGATGATAGCCTATTCTGGAGAGGTTATGGAGCAAGGGGAACACTACTCCATTGTTGGTGGGGGTGTAAGCTTGGTCAGCCACTCTGGAATGCAGTATGATGATTTCTCACAAAACTGAGAATCAATCTCCCCAAGGACCCAGCAATACCACTTCTGGATGTATAACCTAAAGATGCCCAGTCGCACTCCAATGGCATTAGCTCAGCTATGTTAATAGCAGCATTATTGGTAATAGCAAGAACCTGGAAACAACCTAGATGCCCCTCAAGTGAAGAATGGATTAACAAACTGTGGTACATCTACACAATGGGGTACTACTCAGCAATAAGAGAAAATGATATCCTAAAATTTGCAGGTTAATAGATGGTTTTGGAGAATATTCTCCTCAGCGAGTTATCTCAAACCCAGAAAGATAAGCAGGGGATGTACTCACTGATTAGTGGACTCTAAACAAAAAAGCAAAAAGCAAAGCATGGTCAAGCTGCAAACCACAACCACTGAACAGTTTGGGATCTGAATCATCTTTGTCTGACACCTTGGAACCCACTCCCTCTAGAGGAACACCTGACTCAGTCTTGATGTTGGGGTGAGCTAAATGAATCTGCCAGAAGTGGAGGCTGAACTGAGCAATATTGGGACCTTGGCATCTCCTGCCCATGCTGGGTGGAGATTGGGAGATGTGAAGAAGAGAGAGTGACTGGAGGGTTTGGGAAGGGGAAGGGACTTTGAATAAGGTTATACATGGATATAAAATGTGACTTTATTCGTAATAAAAACTTTTAACTCACAAAAAAGAAAAACCTCATTTGTTCCCATAATTTAGCTATTGTGAATACTATAATAAACATTAATTGTCTAGAGTCTCTGTAGCTCTATGTTTTACATATTCATAGAAAATTACGCATGTACACATAATATTCATGTGGAGTTAAGATTGTCTAGAGAAACAAAGGATACAATTGGAAAGGGTACAATGGGAAATGGAAAATTGCAAGTGAGAAAATATGTTCAGCACACAGTAAATAACTTTGAGAATTTGAAAATGAATAGATGAGAAAATTTTATTTAAAATTGTTATTGGCAAAAGTAGGCTATTAAGTAAAGTGATCCTGATATGCCCTTAATAGGTTTAATTCTCTGTGAGGAATTTCAAAATGATGATGATTATAATGATGATTGTGAAACTTGTCACATTGATGAGATATAGAATCACCAGGGAGGGTGGCTACTGGACATACCTGTGAGGCATTATGCAATCATTAATTGCTTTCTATTTCTTAACTGCACATGCAATGAGTCAGGCTCCTTCAATCTTGTCCCACCAGGATTTCTCTGTCATAAAGTCATGATGGAGTATACTCTTGAATTATGAGCCCAAATAAACTATTTCACACTTACATTACTTTTGTCAAAATATTTTATCACAGTGACATGAAAAATAACAATAATACTAATACACATTCACAAACATACACATATATGTATACTGTATATATAGATGTGTATACACACTTATGTATATAAGAACTCACTTCTCATTATCACCATGTTTTTTCAGTAACAAATAATATCAGAGACAAAGTATTCCTCCTGGAAGAATCACTAGCTTGCATTGTAATCATTTGTTGATACTGAATTTTAAAATTACATATACTATCTCAACATCTTTATTATTTCATCATTAGGCAGTGCTGTGTTATACATGAAATTGATTTAAGATTATCAGTTATTCATATGGTCCCTGTCTACTTTGAATAAGAAGTGTTTGTCAGAGGCTCATGTATTTTTAACAATTGGTTCTTAATTCATGGCACTGTTTTTGGAAGAAGTTATGGAACATTAAGGAGTTGGAGCCTTGGAAGAAAAAATTAGCCGCTGTGGTGGACCTGCAGTTCCACAGCTCCTTAGCTCTCAAAAAAATAGCACAAAGACTTATATTTATTATGAGATGTTTGACTTATGGCTCAGATATATTACTTGCTAACTCTTACACTAAAATTAATCCATGATGCTTATCTATATTTAGTCACATGACTTGGTATCTTTTCTTAGAGCAGCATTCTCATCTCACCTCCTCTGTATCTGTAGTCATCTCTTGCTCTGCTCTTCTACTTCCCAGAATTCTCCTGGTCTGATTGCCCTGTTTCTACTTCCTGTCTAGCTACAGGACCAATCAGCATGTTATTAAATTAATATTTAGAGTGACAAATATTACAGTGTACAAATGCCAGCAGCCCAAAGAAGCTGTGAGAAGAGGATTGATGATGACACCCGTAATATCTTTTAAATGTTAGGGGAGAAATAACATCCCAGCATAGAGGCCAGGAATGGTTATTCTCTATTGCATGTGAAGTGATTCCCTGAAATAACAGGTACATTGGAATGACAGTGATATGAAGGCCACTATTGTGATCAAAATCATGGTTCAAATCAGATTCAGACTCTAATTATTCAGTAAATATAATTTTCTTGTTTATCTTTACTTACTTCAATTTCATTTGTAAATAGGAATGCCTGCTTAATCCATAATCATGAACATTGTGAAGTACAGCAAGCTATTTTTTTTCTATTTCTGTTACAAAATGCTACTGAGAAAAAAATCCGGGGAGAAAATGATTTATATTCCTTAAATGTCATAATCATAATCCATTCTCAGGGAAGTCAAGGCAGAAACCCAGCATTCCTAGAGGCAGGACCACAGAGGACCACTTCTTACTGGCTTGCTTCCTATAGCTTGCTCATTTTGCTTTATTGTGTAAGACAGGACCACCTGCCAAGTGGTGGTACCCCTCACAGTGGCCATAGTCCTCTCAAATCAACCATCTATAATCAAGAAATTGTCTCACAGACATGTCCACAGACTGATCTGATGCAGGCAGTTTCTCAACTGAAATTGTCTTTATCCCAGGTGACTCTAGTCTATGTAAATATGATAACAATAAACGAACACACCATTGTATGAATGAAAGTCCAGAAATAATGCTTAAAACTTCCTTTATATGTCTCAGTGAGTAAATTGTAGGACATGAATTCAGAGTCACAAAACACAACCCCACCAGACTCAGTCACAGGAGTCAGTACTCTCAGTGCTCTACAGTAAGCTAAAAGATGGGAACAGGAGAATCCAGAATAACTCACAGGCTATTCAGCCAGCTGTATATGGTGATGAACTATAGTCTGAAGTTTCTGGCCCATCAGATCCTGCATTGCAGAGGAATATTCCCTACCTGGTCCCACAGCCAAACTTATAAAATAATCACTTAGAAGCTTATATGAATTGAAAACTGTTCAGCCTATGTCTCAGGCTTATTGCTTACTAGCTCTTACAACTTAACTCAATTCATTTTTATTAACCTATATTTTGCCATATAGCTCATACCTTACATCTTGCCTTCTTTGGGAGGCCGCTTGGAGTATCTTCCCCTGACTCTGTCTTCCTTTTCCCTTATTTATGTTCGGATTTCTCACTTGCTTCTAAGATGTCTTGCCATTGGCCAAAACAGTTCCTTTATTAACCAATGACATTCACAATATACTGAATGACATGCCACATCAACAACAAGCCAATATGAGACCCTGTCTCAAACTAGGTGGAAGGAGAACTTCACCTAAGTTTGTTCTCAGATTTCTACAAATGAGCACCACACACACACACACACACACACACACACACACACACACACACACTGAGAAACAGGTGGAAAAAGAGAGGGAAGGTGCATGAGAGAGTTATTTTTAAAAATCCATCTTTGATGTGGCTGGTTTTATATTGAGGTCATTGGTCCACTTGGATTTGAGTTTTGTGCAGGGTGATAGGCTTGGATAGATTTGAATTTTTCTATACACTACCATCCAGTTATGACAACACCATTTGCTAAAGATACTATCCTTTTTCCATTGAATATTTTGGGTTTCTTTGTCAAAGTTCAGGTTTTCATAGATTTTGGGGTTAATTATGGGATCTTCAATTCGATTTCATTGATCCACAAGTCTGTTTTGATGCCAGTACCAGGCTGTTTTTATAACTGTAGCTCTCTAGTATAACTTGAAGTCAGGGTTGGTGATGCCTCTTGAGGTTCTTTTGTTAACCAAAAATGTTTTGGCAATCCTGGCTTTCCTTTTATTCCTAATGAAATTAAGTATTATTCTTTCAATGTCTGTAAAAAAATTGTGTTGGGATTTTGATGGGAAGTCCATTGAATCTGTAGGTTGCTTTTGATAGAATTGCAATTTTTGCTATGTGGATCCTACCTATCCAGGAACATGGAAGATCTTTACATTTTCTTTTTTCATTTTTTACTTTATTTTTATTATTATGAATAAAGAAGTCACATTTTCTATCCTTGTATATTGTTAATTAAGGTCCCTTCCCCCTCCCACCATATCAGGTCATTCTTTCTTCTCCACATCTCCTCATCCACCCCATGTGCAGGCGATCCCAAGGTCCCAAGGTCCCAATATTGCTTAGTTCAGCCTCCACTTCTGGCAAATCCAGTTTTCTCCCCCCAACATCAGGTGATCCTCTAGGGGGAGTGGGATCCAAGGAGTCAGTCCAAGGTGATTTCGATCCCAGAGCTTTTCATTTTCTGATATCCTCTTCAATTTCTTTCTTCAGTGATTTAAAGTTTTTGTGGAATAGATCTGTTACTTCTTTGCTTATAGTTGCTCATATTTAATGCTATTTGAAGATATTATAAAGGGTGATGTTTCCCTTATTTCTTTTTCAGCCCTTTAATCTTTAGTGTATAGGAGAGCTACTGATTCCTTTGAGTTAATTTTGTATCCTGCTATATTTCTAAACGTGTTTATTAGCTGTAGAAGTTTCCTGGTAGAATTTTGTGGGTCACTTATGAATACAATCATATCATCTGCAAATAGAGATTGTTTCAATTCTGGTTTTCCAACTTGTATCCACTTAATCTCCTTTCATTCTCTTCTTGTGTTATCTAAAACTTTGAGAACTATATTGGATAGATAAGGGTAGAAAGGATAACCTTGTTTAGTTCCTGATTTTAGTGGGATTGCTTTAAGTATTTCTCCATTTATTTTGATGTTAGCTGTTGGCTTCTTGTAAGTTGCCTTTATTATATTTGAATATTTTCCCTGTATTCCTGATCTCTCTAGAACTTTTATCACAAAGGAGTGTTGTATTTTGTCAAAGACTCCTTTTCAGCATTTAAGGATATGATCATGTGGTTCTTTTCTTCAGTTTGGCTTTTCCTTCTATGGATGTGTCTGCAAAAAAAAGGGGACAAAATAAAGCTTTTATCTGTATGAAATATCTAAGGGCTACTAAACATAATGTTTTCTCACTTCATTGATTAAGAATGTCATGCTTTGTTGTTTGCTCTGTGAGATGGACACATGTCTGAAAAGAATTTGCAGTGGATTGGATTTACTGGTGAAAATTACAGTTATGCAGACAAGTGAAGAAAAAAATGCATCCTAAACTGCCTTGTTTACATCAGTGTATCTTCATGGAGTGGAGAACTTTATGATGGTGCACAAATTGTTTGGAAATTAATTAAGACTTCAAACAAATGGCTCTAAACATTTTTGAGAACCACAGTAGATACTTCCAGGAACATTCACATGCCCTGCCTCTATCAACATGCCTAGCCTGGACCCATCTTCTGGAATCATCCTATGGTTGCATCAAATACCCAAGATTTAGTAACTTGTAAAACTTAGAGGAGAGGAAAGGTTTTCTGGGTGCACATTAGTGAGAATTCAGCTGATAAATTGAATCTTGCACAGTATCAATACTTGAGCTTATGATGCATTGATCCCATTGCTTCATACCTGGGTTGGGGCATCATTTGGGGAGTCTATCATGGTAAAATTCAGAGGAGGCTGGGATAACAGCATGAAAGCAGAAGACAACAGTATCCAACAGTGAATCCTTTTTGAGAATACAACAACCAAAAAGTATCCTGACAAGGACTACCATTAAAGTTATATATAAGAGCTATAATATTATAGGTGTTTACAAATTGAGGCATTTACTATGCTTTGGAAATAAATATTTAAGTTAAATTTTGGGTGTACCAAATTTGGATCTAGGCTGCCTATGCTTTGGAAATAGCAACAGAGCTGTGTAGCAAACTCTGTTGGGGAAGAGAATGCCAGGAAAAAAGTTTGATCCCAGCACACATGTAAAAAGCTGGGTGGGGTGAGATCTATCCTTACTGTCAAGGCTGTGAAGGCAGAGGCAGGAAAATCACCACACTCACCACCCAGCCAGTCTTGCATAATAGGTGTGTTCCAGCTATAGTGTGGGATCTTGTCTCTAAAAGGAAGGTGGAATGTGATTGAGGAAGGCTCCTGACATCACACTTTGGCCTCCATAATCCATAGGTGTTGTAGTAAGTTTTTTTTGGTCTGTTTTGCCTCTGAGAGGTTTGTGCCTGGTTCGCGCTCTGTGGAGGTTTGTGACCTGTCCAGCCCACCGTGGACTTGATGTACTCAATCTTAAGGCGTGTGGTGATGGTTGGAACTTGGTTTGTGCCCACGGCTTTTGTTTTTTAAAGAAATGAATCACACACTTATATTAACTTAATATTGTTTGGCCCATATCTTAAGCACATTATTAGCTAGCTCTTTTACCTTAATTTAACTCATTTTTATTAATCTGCCCACCACTTGGCTCAGCCTGTGGCTGGCCAGTACCTCTTACAAGTCTGGTTTTTTTGGGGGTCGGATGGAGACTGACTTAACTCTATCTTCTTTTTACCTGGCTGCCTTTGATTTTTTTATCCACTTTTATGGTGCCATGCATGGACCAACAATTTTTTATTTATATCATATAGAAAACATTTTACCACACATAGGCATGCACATCTCTTCAGGAAAATAAACACACAAATGTTCCCTATGCTTTTCCAAAATCACATTAATTGAGAGTACCAGTGTTCTAATCATGTACATGGATACAAGTAAGTTACCCCATATCCTCCAGCTGCAATTCTAATTGTATTTTGTCTTGCTTTATTATAAATATTATTTGTGGCACCCTCAAAAATCCTGGGATAATTTTCAATTATGTATATATAAATTTGAAATCAAAAGCATTGCTCAAAGCATCCTAGAGAATAATGCAACAAGGTAAATAAAACTTCAAATCAATTTTTAAGTATTTAATCACCATTAAAATCAAAATTGGGTTTGACATGTGTGTCAGGTCATGTTGTATTTAAACTGTGTCATATTAGTGTGCATATTGCAAATATGGTCGCCAAAGCAACAAACCAGAGACTTAAAATAGCTCCAAAACACTTTAGAAAAATCACAACACAGTAGGACATAATCTGTAGGTATCAAGACTTAATCCAGGGTCTTCATTTGTTTGCTTGCTCCTGTGATAAAATTCTCTGACAAAAGCAACTAAAAGAGAGAAAGTTTATTGTGAAATAATTTCAGGGTCATTGTATTATTCAGGAAGTCCAGACAGTAGGACCTTGACGGGACTGTTCACATTCACAGGCAAGAAGCAGAAAGCAATAGAGGTGGGAAGATCCAATTGTGTGTGTGTGTGTGTGTGTGTGTGTGTGTGTGTGTGTGTGCATGTGCATGTATTACTAATATTCAGCTGGGATGCAGGAGTATGGAAGTTGCATGAGGGAGGTAAGCAGTGGTAATGTCAGAGCTTTGACCTCACATAAGTATGAACCATAGCTGATTTACACTGAAGCTTCCCTTTTTCTTTTTTTAGACACAAGATTTTCTTATGTACCCTAGGTTGACTTCAACTCAAATATAGCCAAGGATAACCTCCAAGTTGAGATCCTCATGCACCTGAGAGCTAACATTGTAAACTGTATTAGATACCTTGGAGTAACTATAATCAAAGAAGTAAGAGATCTATTTGACAAAAATTTTAAATCACTGAAGAAAGAAATTGAAGAGGCTATCAGAAAATGGAAAGCTCTCCCATGTTCCTGGATTGGTAGGTCAACATAGTAAAAATGGCAATTCTACCAAAGGCAATCTACAGATTCAATGCACTGCCCATCAAAATCCCAACACAATATTCCTTGGACCTTGAAAGAACAATACTCAATTTTGTTTGGAATAACAGGAAAGCCAGGACTGCCAAAACAATCTTAACAAAGGAACCTCAGGAGGTATCACCATCCCTGATTTCAAGCTATACTATAGAGCTACAGTAATAAAAACAGCCTGGTACTGGCATAAAAACAGACTTGTGGAACAATGGAATAGAATCGAGGATCCAGACATTAACCCAAAACCCTATGAACACATGATCTTTGACAAAGAGGTCCAAAACATTCAATGGAAAAAAGATAGTATATGTAACAAAGGGTGTTGTCATAGCTGGATGGAAGTGTGTAGAAAAATGCAAATAGATCCGAGCCTGTCACCCTGCACAAAACTCAAATCCAAGTGGATCAAAGACCTCAACATAAACCCAACCACTTTGAACTTGATAGAAAATAAAGTGGGAAATACACTTCTACAAATTGGCACAGGCCACCACTTCCTAAATATAACACCAGTGGCACAGATACTAAGAACAACAATCAATAAGTGGGATCTCCTGAAGCTAGGAAGCTTCTGTAAAGTCAAGGACACTGTCAATAGGACAAAACAACAGCCTACAGAATGGGAAAAGTTTTTTCCAACCCTACAAGTGATAGAGGACTGATCTCTAAGGTATATAAAGAGCTCAAGAATTTAGAGCCCAAAACCTTAAATAACCCTATCAAAAAATGTGGTTCAGATCTAAAAAGGAAATTCTCAGCAGAGGAACTACGAATGGCTGAAAGGCACCTGAAAAAGGGTTCTTCATCTTTAGCCATCAGAGAAATGCAAATCAAAACAACTTTGAGATACCACCTAACACCTGTTAAATTGGCTAAGATAAAAGACACAGATGACAGCCTATATTGGAGAGGATTTGGAACAAGGGGGACACTCCTTCATTGTTGGTGGGAGTGTAAGCTTGTTCAGCCACTTTGGAATGCAATATGGCAATTTCTCCAAAAATTGAGAATCAATCTCCCCAAGGTCCCAGCAATACCATTTTTGGGTGTACACCCTAAAGAGGCACATTCACACTCCAAAGGTATTAGCTCAACTATGTTCATAGCAGCATTATTTGTAATAGCAAGAACCTGGAAACAACCTAGATGTCCCTCAACTGAAGAATGGATTAACAAACTGTGGTATATCTACACAATGGAATACTACTCAGCAGGAAGAAAAAATGATATCCTAAAATTTGCAGGCAAATGGATGAATTTGGAGAATATCCTCCTGAGTGAGGTATCACAATCTCAGAAAGATAAGCAGGCGATGTACTCACTCATTAGTGGTCTCTAAACAAACAAACAAGAAAAAAAGCCAAGCATGCCCAAGCGGCAAACCACAACCACTGAACAGCCTGGGATCAGAAACACACTGGACTGACCCTTTGGACCCCACTCTATCTATAGGAACACCTGACTCACTCTTGAGGGAGGGTGGACAAAACTGGATTTGGCCAGGAGTGGTGATTGACTCAAGCATTATTGGGTTAGTGGGACCATAGGACTGTCTGCTCCCTGCCCAGGGAAGGCATGGGGAGTTGTGGAGAAGTAAAATGACATGATGTGGTGGGAGGGGGAAGGGACCTTGAATAAAGATATACAGGGATGGAAAAAAATTCAGAGGTAAAGCTGAACACAAAGTAAATATATGTGAAGCAATCTTATTTGCATTATCACCCTTGATAAGTCATGCTTATGATTTTTATCTTCTTTATAGTTATTGTTAACTTTTCAGCATTTTAAATTCATTTTACTGTGTTTTTGATAAACACAAAATAAATAAAGAAGCAAAAAACAAAACAAAACAAAAAAAACCAAAGCAGTACAAAGTACTGCATATACATTTCACAAGATTGCCTGATATTGATATTTTGAAACTGTTTTATGCCCTAGTTCTAAACCTGACTCCTATTCTCTTTTATGTTTATGAGTTATTTGACAGTATATGGAGGACATAATGTCCTTCTACTATGGAACATTTTAATATATTTTTTTCTGAAACCAGAATTATTCTGGATAGATTAGTTATTATCAAAATCAGTAGTGTTTTATAAATACTAAAATTAATTCATTCTATTCAAATATTAATTTGCTCTATTAGAATTATATCAGTTGTCAAAGTACTAGCAATACAGAATTGACCCATGTTCTATTATTTGTTCCACTTTCTCTTCTGTTTCTCTCCTTGTTTTCCTTTTTCCCAGCTCAGAGGGACCAGTTAGATATTCCTAAATTATGCTCTGTTACCATAGGCCGATTGCAAGTTGGGTTTATGGTTTTAGGAGGGTGATTTTGTTATTATTTTGGTTTGGTTTTGGTTTTTCAATTCATGATCTAATATAACATAGGCTGTTCTCAAATCCTATGTCTCTGTCTCCAGCTCCAAGTTTCTTGAATTTCAGGTATGTGCTACCAAACCCATTTCTTAAAACTCAATTTTCAAAAGCTGTTCCTGTTTTCATGTGAGACAGTTGACTTCTATCAGTGATCTGCAATGCCAAATCTTTAGAATATTGCATTTTTATCCATGCATAAATCTGTATCTGCATTCACTATCATGATTTGGCTTTTCTATATCTTCACCAATTTTTGATATGATTTTATGATGGCCTTTGATATTTTATTATGTATGCTCACCCTATCTTATTCTACTGCATCTGAAGTATTTGTTCATCACACAAAACTTATCAATGCTATTTACAATCAAATACGTAAGACATCTTTTACTGTTTTCCTCAGATAATGGGTTCGGACTCAGCAGTAGTTTCAAGATTGCTTTAAATATCAACTCTTAGAGTTGAAAATGATCTACCAATCTCAAAACTCAGGACTTGACTCATAAATGTTTGATTTAACAAATTATAAAGATGACTAAAGAACATATGAGTTTGAAACTGAATAAATGGCTTAGTTGTTAAGTGTGCTTGCTGCCAGTCTTAGTTAGGGTTTTTATTCCTGCAAAGAGACACCATGACCAAGGCAAATCTTATAAAGGAAAATACTTAATTAGGGTAACTTACAGTTTCAGTTATTATCATGGTGTGACATGGTGACATGCATACAGACATGGTGCTAGAGAAGGAGCTTAGAGCCCTTCATCTTGACTCACAGGCAAGATGAAGTTTTCTGTCACATTGGACATGGCTTGAGCATATATGAGACCTCAAATCGTGCATCCATAGTTTTACACCTTCCTCCACTAAGACTATGCCTATCCCAATAAAGCCACACCTTCTAATAGTGACACTCATTTTGGGAGACATTTTCTTTCAAACCAACATAATATAAAACTTAGGTGCTGTAAGTTATGTTCTCAGCACCTAAGTTAAGTGGATCAGCACCCTTTGTGATTCCAGCTCCAGTGGATCCAATAGCCTTTTCTGATCTCTGTGAGCACCTACACTCATGTCCATACATATGATTTTAAAAATAAATCTTTAAAATGAATTCTCAAATTTGAGAGTAACATATTTAACCCAGTCAGCCCTGATTTTCTACTAAGTCTTATATCACTCCCCTGACAGTATAAGTAAGACAATTCACTAACTGGAATAGTTGAGCTAGGAGGAGAGAGCTGCCATAGGGTCTTTGTATAATTATATTGCAGCCAGTCATCATGTCAGAAGGGGAACTTGGCTTTCTAATCATGCATTGCATGACAAAGTGTGAAATTCCTGTGCTCCACAGCTCATTAACTAAGATTTCTCAGTTGGAAATATAAGCATAAAATGCATTGTCCTTAAAGTAACATAATTGTGGAGAACTATGTATCTCATAGTATTTTATCTCTGTCGGTATGTCATAAAAAGCACTGTTCATTCAAGTCCATCACCACTTCATTCACAATAGCTTAGTTAGTAGAAACAATCTAGATATTCTTCAACTAAGTATAAAATGAAGTCAGTGTACTTCTATTCACCTGTAAAGACAAATGAAATGATTAAATGAATATAAATGAGGACAATTAGAGTATGTCCTACTGAGTAAAATAATTCAGAACTAGAAAGACAAATGTCATATGTTCCCCCTTATTTGTGGACACTAATTCTGAACTTTTGGCTATGAGTACATAATATGGAGTAACTGGAAAGAAAATAGGAAAATAAAGAGATCATTACAGACAATAAAGGGAAATACAATAAGCAGTACAAATGATGTTTGAAAAAAGCCATAAGGAAACAACATTTCTTCTTCATTTTATAAGGCATTTTTAAATTGTTTCTTATGGGATGTCAAAGAGATTCCCAGAATAATTGAGTTCACTGTCATTGCCTTTGCTTGCCTCCCAGAACATGAAGCTGAGACCCTATTCCTGAAGATACTATATTTTAGATAGCAAGACTTGGAGGAATAGAGCTGAAACTGAACTCGGACTTTCCCCTTGAGAATTAGTTCTCATAGTATCCAGAGGTATTACTTAAGCTACCAAGGCAGAAAACAATTAATAGTAAATACTAAGTAAAATAGTAAGCAGCTATAGAGCCTATAAACTGCAACAGTTATCAACATGTCAAAACACCATTAAGGGTATAGTAATGAAACCTATGCTGAGTCTGGTTAATTGTCATCTAATTGAATTTAATGCTTGCTTAATATAATGATATTGCCTGGTACTGTAAAACTAGGCAAAATTTGACTGGTGTGATTATGAACTGGAGAAACTACTACTGCTACTTTCAGTACAATTGGCCAATACAATCCCCAGGTGCATTCTGAATCCTGTCCTTATACCCATAGACATATATAGATCTCATTCTTAATGAAGAAAGTTTCTGGTGGCAATATATAGAGACTGTATGTTGCTTTTTTATTGTTGTGATAAAATGTCATGAGCAAAGCAACTCATAGAAGGAAGAGTTGATTTGGGCTTGTGATTCTAGAAGACTGAGAGTCCACTACTGTTACAGCAAGCAAATGCGGCAAGCACGCATCCAAGATGACTGAAGCACTGAACTGAGAGACAGTGTCTTAAAAGACAACAGGAGGGAAAGAGAAAACTCAAACAGATGAATCTCTAAATTCTCTAAACCCAATTCCATTGAATTAATTCATCCATTAAGGCCACACTCCCCACATCTCATCAAAGAGTTCCACTAACTGGGACCAAGTCTACAAATGCCAAAACTTATAAGGGATAGTCTTATTTAAATAACCACAATGACTGTTGAAGAATCTACAGGTGGTCAAACTGCAAAGAACTGAAGGTGGTGTTCCCAACTGTAAATGGTACATCTATAGCAGGACACTTATATCTAAGTCTTAGAAAATCCAGTATATACCTAAAGCTGCACAGTCGCACTCCAAAGGCATTAGCTCAACTATGTTCATAGCAGCATTATTTGTAATAGCAAGATCCTGGAAACAACCTAGAAGCCCCTCAACTGAAGAATGAATTAACAAACTTCACAATGGAGTACTACTCAGCAGTAAGAAAAAATGGTATCCTAAAATTAGCAGGCAAATGGATGGATTTGGATAATATCCTCCTGAGCGAGGTATCACAAACCCAGAAAGATAAGCAGGGGATGTATTCACTCATTAGTGGACTCTAAACAAACAAACAAACAAACAAACAAAAAGCAAAGCATGCCCAAGCTGTAAACTACAAGCACTGAACAGCTTGGGATCAGAAAAACCTTGGACTGACTCCTTGGATCCCACTCCCCCTAGAGGAACACCTGACTCAACTTGAGGTTGGGAGGAGAAAACTGGATCTGCCAGGAGTGGAGGCTGAACTAAGCAATATTTGGACAGTGGGACCTTAGGACCACCTGCTGCCTGCCCAGGGAGGGGATGGGGAGTTGTGGAGAAAAGAGAATGATCTGATGTGGTGGGAGGGGGAAGGATATGCAAGGATAGAAAGTGTGACTTCTTTGTTCATAATAAAAAAATTTAAAAAAAGAAAATCCAGTAGAAGGAGCTTGAGTATGCTTTGCTTTTTTCTTGTTTGTTTGTTTGTTTAGAGTCCACTAATGAGTGAATCCCACTAATGAGTGAACCCTGCTCTCCCCTAAAAGAAGAGGTATAGACAATAATTGGCTGTTGGAAAAGAATCATTGAGTAAGTGATGCACTGTCAAATGATCATCCCTTAATTCTTATACATGTAAGCAGCACCAAGTGTATAATTTATATCTTAGAAGTTATAGAACAGTAAGTCATAAATTTGAGAGTGGTGAGATCATAGGAGTTGGAGAGAAAAAAGGAGGATGTACGTGATGTAAATGGAATATGCATATATGGAATTCTCAAAAAATAAAAAAAAAAATTAAATAAAACATGCTGTCACCTTAATGGTAATAGACCATTTGCAGGAAAAAATAGAACATAAAAACACTGCTCAAGGCCAGCAAAATGACATAAGTTGGTATAGGCACCTTATGCCAAGCCAATGATTAAGTTTGGTCCCTGAGGGCTCACATAATAGAAGGAGAAAACATCTCTAGAATGTTGTCTACAATGGTGTGTATGTACCCCCACATGTACAAATAAATGTCATAAGATGTTGAAAGATGATACTTAATTTTTTCTATTGTTTGTTCAGCTTGATCATTTATCTTTTTTAAAAAATAAATACTCCATGTTGCTAGCACTACTATTTTTTTTAAATGTTAATTCTTTTGTGTACATATAAATTAATTTTCGAAAGAATTTTGATGAGCTACAGCATTGAGATCAAAACTGTGGATACTGTGCTAAGTAGTAAATACACTGTCACTGAGTTTCAGGGCCTGCACAAGGAAAAATTGCTACCCTTCTTATTGACATTACTTATTAAAATATTTGTCCCCAAAGTCTTTTAACTTTAACTAAAGCCAGTTGTGACATTGGCTAATAAAAGTTTAGCGGTTTTTTTCTGTTCTTTGTACATTTTAATTGCCTTATTTAATATCATTTATATTAATAAGCAGTGCAGAATAAATACGTGTTTCACAAAAAAGAATGACTAATATTAACTTATTGTTATGAATGTTTGTGAATACAGATGCACACATGTAGATTTCCAACGACAACTTTCATGTTAGTTCTTTAGGGATAATTAATTGCACTATCGTAGTGGAATTAAGCTGGTAATGTAAATATTTGCCCTGTCTATGGGTTTAATAAAAGCTGGTTGGCCAAAAACAAACAGGAAGTATGGGCAGGGATACCACGCTAAGAACTTCTCAAAGCAGAGACAATCACTAGACAGATACCAGACAAAGATGCCACAGTCCCTGGACCTGCCAGGAGATACAGAGGAAGTGCTGCTCTGGGAAAAGGTACTAAGCCGCATGGTTAAATAAGATGGATGAAGTTGAGATAAAGGAGTTAGCAAATCATACGCCTGGTCCCTAGGTCAATCAGTGTAAAAATAATACAAGCATCTGTGTGTTTTCATGGGACTGTGGGTCCAAACCTTAATGCCAGGCCCAGAAAGTCAAGACTGGAACCAATTACAACACACTGTGAAACCTAAGACTATATTAATACCTTTAATCAGGGTGGAGCCAGCATCTAGTTGACAGGAATTAGCTATAGAGAGTAGGAAGAAGCCAGAAAGACTGATAGAGAAAATCATAGGAATGAGTAGAGGGACTTCAAGTTTTATTCTTTTTAGTTTGGTACCCCTGAAGAGATGTTTTCTTGTTTGTTCTCTGACCAAAAAGAAAGAACAACTGGTTGCTTCTTGGCCTCTCTGAGCTAGGATGTTTATACCCTAACATCTGACTTCCAAGTCTTTATTGTAAATATAACTATAGACACTTAATAAAAAAAAAAAAAAAAGCAAATTGTTGTAGTAAGTTTTTTTGTGTCTGTTTGGCCCCGGAGTTTGTAACCTGGCGCACGTGTGGCGCTGGCGGATTGGAACCTGGTTTACGCGCCTGCAGCTTTTGTCCCCCAAAAGAAATGAATCACACGGTTATATACTTTATATTGCTTGGCCCATATCTTAAGCACATTATTAGCTAGCTCTTTTTTTTAAAATCAACTTATTTTTATGAATCTACCCACCACGTGGCTTGCAGCCCGTGGCTCACCTGAATTCCTACATGCTTCTTCTTCGGGGGACGGATGGCGACTAGTAAACTCCACCCCTTCTTCCTACCTGGCTGCCTCTGATTCTCCACCCACTTTTACGGTGTCTTGCATGGGTCCAAACAGTTATTTATTTACATGGTACAGAGAACATTCCACCACAGCAAATTACTTTGGCAGCAGCAGGTGAGCAAGTGCTGGCAGGACCAGAAGTCCCATCAGGCTGCAGCCTAAGCAGTGAGGCCCCAGACTACAGCTGAAAAATTAGTAGATTCAGGTGCAGCCACTAAGTCAAAGGAAAACAAAGTTAACTCTCTGCTTGTGAGTTTCAGGGCTTAAAACTCAGACCATGAGGCCTGTGCAGCAAGCGCTTATACCTACTGAGCCATTGTACTAGTCCAGAACATGTTATAGAAAACAATAATATTTTTTACATGTTGAATAGGTATATTGTATGAGATAAAGGAAATCAGGGATAGTATGTTTCTAATTTACTAAGGTATCATGAACAATTTTAAACATTATGGGATTTTTTCTGAATTTCTAGTTGTGACACCTTTGTCACTCTGAGAAAGTAATTGCTGTATCAACTAGCGGGAGAAAAATGTTTGTTTTGGTTCCCGGTTTCAGTTCGGGATCACGTTGATCCTAAGGCTAAGTGGAACATTAGGAAGGAAACATCAATGAACCTGTGATGCTCACATCATGGTGTCCGGGGACCAGGAAGAGAGAGAAGAACCAGTGAGGGTCCTTGGATATCACCTTCCAGGGCATGTTCCTTATGACCAGCTTCTATTAACTGAGCTGAATCTTCTAAGGGTTATATCATCTTGGGGAGCACTCAACTACTTCAGTGCATGAGCTTTAGGGAACACTCATCTGAACCATAACAGGAGGCTTTCTCATTTCCAGAAAACCTACCATTGATTCATCTTTGAATTCTTAAAATAAAGTCACATTTTCTATCATGAACATTTTTAAGATATTTTTATTTATATGTATGTATGTGCATATATGTGTGTGTGTGTGTGTGTGTGTGTGTGTGTGTGTGTGTGTGTTATGTGTTTCCTAGTTAGCTTCAGCTGTGAACTTGACAGTTTAGTTATTTGAAAGAGCCTCAACTAGGAGATCTCCCAGATGAGATTAACCTGTAGGTATGTCTGTGAGAGATTGCCATGATTGATGATTGCCGTAGGAGGACTCAGACCATGTTGGTGGCCTGGACTACAAAAGAAAGTTAGCTGAGCGTAAGTCAGTGACTGCACCTCAAAGGATCCTTTAATATTTTCTGCTTCAGGATCCTCCTTTAAGTTTTTGTCCTGACTTCCCTCGGTGATAGACAATTGCTTAGGAATGTCAGCAAAAACACTGTTTTTTCTCAATAAGTTACTTTTGGTTGAAATGTTTTATCACAGCAACAGAAAAAAAATTAACACTGAGTGCATGCTCGCTTTCATGCAGCTGGTTATAAAGGACAGAAGAAGGTATTACAATCTCCAGATATGGACTTATAAGGTGCTTATGAACAATCTGACCTGGGTACTTGGAACTCAACTCAGGTTCTCTGAAAGGTCAACAAATATTTTTAATTTCTGAGTTCTATCAACAGCTTATCATAAATTGTCATTAACAAAGATAGTAAAATTTGCTTCATTAACTGTTGGGAGCAAACCACAAAGGTTCTTTTGCCCAAAGACGTTCATAGAAACTGACAACCTTAAGCACATGGATTGTCTTTCCAATGGAAATAAAAAGCCTGTTATTTCATCCAGAAAGCTGAGAGTAGAAGTGATTAACAGGCTGGTGATCTATCTTATCTGCCTGGACAGGCCATATAGAGTGCCCACAGCCAGAAGTCAGAAGCTCCCTTAGTCAGAAGCTCCTTAAGATGCCACAACAGTACCAGATGTAGCCTAAAGACCAAATGACCTCTATGTCATCTGTATGAAGAAGAGAAGATGACACGTTTAGGGTATAAGTAGTGCTTTGTCCAGTCTCAACAACCACCAGACAGATCCCCAGTATCACACTGACTCTCCAAATGTAAATGCAAAGCAAAGTTTATTACAGCTGTACAGCTGAGCTCAGCTTTAAGGAAGTGAGCTGCACCCCCCCCCCAATTCAAAAGCAAGACTTTTATAAAACCCAAAGATTAAACCAAGACTATAGAAATACCATTATCAGTCTGAGGAGTGAGGGGACCAGAGAAAGTTTCTTTACTATAGCTGTCAGGTAGACAGCTGTTGGCTGATTGGTTGTCTTAGGATGGAGAGAAGATGCTACCCAGGTGGGCAGGAATGCCCTCTGATTGCCCAAAACCTTGGGCACTTGGACTTGAATGCTTGCCTTGGGGATTTAGAAACTTCTCAGAATGGGGGGCTAGAAACTTCTCAGCTCCCAAAATAGCTCCAGGCCTCAAAGTGGAGGGACTTTAATTTCCACAGTAGCATAACTTTACAACCAATTTTCTTGGAAGAAATGAACTGTACTCTGAGTTGAGTTTCAGTATAATTACACTTCCTTGTGCAGTAGCAATTGTATCACATGTTTTTCTAAATTATTCTGGGCTTAAATACATTGGGAATAAACTGTCTGGCATTAGATTCCCTGCACTCTGAACCAGGTTGACAAATTCAATCAGCACTTTATTTTTTTTTTACCTCTTTGTGTGGTTTGCTTCTCTGTATAACACCTTCAGGAACCTTCCCAATTAACATTTTTTTGTTGTTTTACTAAGTTTATGAATGAAATTATCTCTTTTGTTTCTTGTATCTCCCTTTACATTTCTCCTGCCAGACCTAATATGTATGTTGAACATCTTGAAAAATACTTCTCATCTTCTAAGATAAATATCTGAAAGAATTTAATGTGATTGAAATCATGTATTTTCAAATGGTTTACCTGGCCACTTAAGAGAGGTATTGTCTAATTTGTATTGCATAAATTGTTATTTGTTTTCTTTATTAATAATTCTGACACTCTTTTACTCAGTCAGCCTTATGGTTCTAATATCTTTAAATATTTTGTATACAGACATTTCACATTCTGCCTTTAACAATTCATAGGCAGATGTATGTAGAATGGTGTACACATGCAGTTTAACAAGTCAATTAAAGTTAGTTCTGGTGAGATTTGATTGGTTTTGATCCCTAAAAAGTGGATTTTGACCTACAAAATCCTGATTTTAACTCTTGACACTATCTCCAATAAAATGAATTTGCTCATTTATTCCAGGTTCTGTTCTTTAACTATATTTGGGGATAATTTAATGGATGTAGGCTAAGGGGCTCAGTGGAAGTTGTTTCCTGATTCTTATAATAATATCATTATGTCTTCAGTTCAACCACAGCTTTAATGCTACCTTTATGCATATTATACCTTGCTTCTGTTTCAGTTAAGTATTTTTTAAAGGACTAATTGGAAGCATTCCCAAAAATGCCCTTTAAAGGTGTGTTTGATGAAGGATCCAATTGTTTTCTTGCCAAATGAAGTCTTCAAGGTATGCAGGTAGCCAAACAACAAAAGTAAAAGTTCTCTTTGTTTTCAAAAAATACATTTCTCTCTGAATATAGACTTTTATCTCTTAAGGGAATATATGCTAATAAGACAGCATGGGGAGAAATAACAAGGATACATGTTGTAATGCTAAAATGCTTCTAATTATAAGACAGATTTGTATATGAAATTTGTCATTGATACTACCAGTTCCTTTTATAAAAAATTGGTAAAAACATTACCCCTCATTAGCTTCTCACTTAATGTGCTTCTGCCTCCCTGTGATGGCATTATGGCATGGACCACAAAGAAAAATTTTTGAATGAAACTCAGAGTTTTATACTCTACCAACTGAGCTATATCCTCTACTCTGCCAGTTTTTTTCCCCGGAATTTCTGTTCTGAAACTCCTTTTCAGAATATGACATTAGCTGGAGCAGGGGCAGATAAATTCTGACGGTCACCATACCCACAGCTCCTGCTGAGGGAATTTGCATGGCTACCCACTGCCACCTTGAACTGAGCGAGCCAACAACTGCAGGGGTCTCTGAAGGACAGACTCAGACCCCGCCCAGAGGTGAGGAGGGGTCACCAGGCCCAAGCGCCTATATCCTAGCCTGGGAGGGAGAGTTGAGCTCCCATAGCTTTGGTTCCGCTCCCAGACCAAGTGCTATCTGCAGAGTCCCAGCACACTTGGGAGCAGGGGTGGATAAACTCTGCTGGTCACCATACCCACAGCTCCTGCTGAGGGAATTTGCATGACTACCCACCCCCACCTTGAACTGAGTGAACCAGCAACTGCAGGGGTCTCTGAAAGACAGACTCAAACCCTGACCAGAGAGGTGACAGGAGGCACACAAACTCGAGTGCCACAACTGACCAGGAGCCATCTAATCGTGAACCACTGAAACCATGGCAAAAGTCAGTGCAAAAAAAATTACATAATAATACAAAGGACAACATGGTAACTCCAGAAGAGAGTGGCGATCTTACAAGTACAAGACCCGAACTGAGCAATGAAGAGGAAACAGAAGGAAGCAACACTAAAAATTCCTTTTCGATGATCATAGAAGCTCTAAAAGAAGATATGAAAAAAGCCTAAAAGAAATAGAGGAAAATACAAACAAAAAATTGGAAGAGATGAACAAATCTATGAAAGAAACATGCCAGGAACTAAAAGCTGAAATAAAAGCCGAAATAGAAGCAATAAAAAAGGCACAAAATGAGGCAAAGATGGAAATAGAAAACTTGAAGAAAAGAGCTAGAACCACAGATACAAGCATAACAAACAGAGTTCAAGAGATGGAAGATAGAATCTCTGAAGTGGAAGACTCAGTGGCTCAAATGGATATATCAGTCAAAGAAAATTGTAAAACTAAAAAGCCATAACTCAAAATGTTCAGGAAATATGGGACACCATGAAAAGACCTAATTTGAGAATAATAGGAATAGAAGAAGGAGAAGAATACCAGCTCAAAGGCACAGATAATGTTTTCAATAAAATCATAGAAAAGAACTTTCCTAACCTGAAGAAGGAAATGCCTATAAAGACACAAGAAACTTACAGAACTCCAAATAGTTATGATCCCAAAAAAAAGTCAGTGCGCCACATTATAATCAAGACACAAAACATACAAAATAAAGAAAAAATTTTAAGAGCTGCAAAAGAAAAGGGCCAACTCACATATAAAGTCAGACCCAACAGAATAACGCTTGACTATTCAATGGAAATGATGAAAGCTAGAAGGGCTTGGTCAGAAGTTATACAGACGCTAAAACAGCATGGCTGCCAAACTAAAATACTATAGCCTGCAAAATTATCAATCACCATAGATTACTAACAAGGTATTTCAGGACAAAGTCAGACTGAAAGAATATCTATCTACCAATCCAGCACTACAGAGAGTATTAAAGGGAAAATTCCAACCTGAGGACCTCAGATACACCCATGAAATCACAAACAATCAATAAGTCCACAGAAGAATACCCTAGAGAAAGGAAATACAAACAAGTTGCCATCAAAAATGGCAGGAAATATGAATCAATGGTCACTAATTTCCCTTAATATCAATGGTCTCAACTTTCCTATAAAACATCACACACTAACAAGATGGATACAACAACAGAAGCCATCCTTCTGTTGCCTGCAAGAAACACACCTCAACTGCAAAGACAGACACAGGCTTAGAATAAAGGGTTGGGAAAAGATTTTCCAGTCAAATGGTCCTAAGAAACAAGCAGGGGTTGCAATCCTAATATCTAGCAAAGTAGACTTTAAGTTAAAAGCAATTAAAAGGGACCAAGATGATCACTACTTATTCATCACAGGGAAAATTGGTCAAGAGGAGATTTCAATCTTAAATATTTATGTTCCTTATATAGGGGCACCTACATATGTAAAAGAAACACTGCTAAAGCTGGAATCCCACATGAATTCTTATACCCTAATAGTAGGAGACTTCAATACCCCACTTTCAACCCTGGATAGATCAACCAGGCAGAGCCTCAACAGAGAAATAAGGAGTCTAAATGAGGTTATGATGCAAATGGTTTTCATAGATATCTACAGATCCTTCCACTCAAAGGCAAAGGAATATGCATATTTCTCAGCTCCTCATGGAACTTTCTCCAAAATTGACCACATAATTGGTCATAAAGAAAATATCAGCAAATACAAAAAATGGAAATAATCCCTTATAACATATCGGACCCCCAGGGCCTAAAGTTAGAGTTCAACAACATCAAAACCCAAAGAAAGCCTACCAACTCATGGAAACTAAACATCAATCAGCTGAAGCATCTCTGGGTCAAGGAAGAAATTAAGAAAGAAATCAAAGTCTTCCTAGAATTCAATGAAAATGAATCTACAATGTATCCAAACTTGTGGGATGCAACGAAAGCAGTCTTAAGAGGAAAATTCATAGCACTAGATGCCTATATGAAAAACCTTGAGAAACCCCACACTAGAGACCTAACAGCGCAGCTGGAAGCCTTAGAACAATTAGAAACAATCTCACCTAGAAGGAGTAGACGGCAGGATATAATCAAACTTAGAGCTGAAATCAATAGAATTGAAACAAAAAGAACAATACAAAGAATCAACGAATCTAAGAGTTGGTTCTATGAGAAAGTTAACAAGATAGATAAGCCCTTAGCGAAACTAATCAAAAAACAGAGAGTGTCCAAATCAATAAAATCAGAAATGAAAAGGGGGACATAACAACAGAGCTCCAGGAAATACAGAGAATTATCAGGCCATATTTTGAAAATCTGTATTCCACAAAAATGGAAAACCTAGAAGAAATAGACAGCCTTCTGGACAGGTACCATCTAGCGAAATTAAATGAAGATCAGATTAATTACCTAAACAGGCCTACAACCCTTAAGGAAATTGAAGCTGCCATTAAAAACATTCCCAAAAATAAAAGCCCTGGTCCAGATGGTTTCAGTGCTAAATTCTACCAGACATTCAAAGAAGAATTACTACCATTATTCCTCAATTTCACACAGTAGAAACTGAAGGAATATTGACAAATTCCTTTTATGAGGCCACAATCACCCTAATACCCAAGCCACTCAAAGACACAACAAAAAAGGAGAATTACAGACCAATTTCCCTCATGAATATTGATGTGAAAATTCTCAACAAAATTTTGGCAAACCGTATACAACAATGCATAAAAGTTATCATCCACCATGACCAAGACGGCTTCATCCCAGAAATGCAGGGCTGGTTTAACATATGAAAAACTGTAAATGTTATCCATCATATAAACAAACTAAAGGAATAAATCCACATGATCATATCCTTAGATGTGGAAAAAGCCTTTGACAAAAACCAACAATCCTTTATGATTAAAACCCTGGAGAGATCAGGAATACAGGGAGAATACCTAAATATAATAAAGACGATTTACAAGAAGCCCGACAGCCAGTATCAAACTTAATGGAGAAAAACTCAAAGCAATCCCACTAAAGTCAGGAACTAGACAAGGATGTCCTCTCTCCCCTTATCTATTCTATATATTTCTCAAAGTTTTAGCTAAAGCAATAAGGGAACGAAAAGACATTAAGGGCATAGAAATTGGAAAAGAAGAAGTGAAGCTATCTCTATTTGCAGATGATATGATTGTATACATAAATGACCCACAAAATTCTTCCAAGGAACTGCTACAGCTGATAAACACCTTCAGCAATGTAGCAGGATACAAGATTAACTCAAAGAAATCAGTAGCCCTTCTATACACTAAAGATAGAAGAGCTGAAAAAGAAATAAGGGA